>JALPQI010011924.1:0-33560 GCA_025490895.1 Thaumatotibia leucotreta
TTATTTTAACAGTTCGATTGTGGAAAGTTGGAAACTATTATGCACTTCTGTTCTGAAATGCTTTTTATTGGGTTTATTTGTAACAATGAAATAAGTTGAAGTTTTAACAACTGAGAACGGAGCTTGAGGATAATGTTCATAATTTTGCATATTTTTCAGTACAAGTGTATTTTTGAATAAAACACCTTTAGAAGTTAAGTACCCCCGGGCAAAGCCGGTCGAAAATTACGTGAGCAATATTAAATGTTATTTATTTACTTATTTATATTATGCCTAGCATCCCAAGAGTATGTCGGGTACGTGACGCCGGGTTTCGCGTACATCTAGAATAGGACAGGACTCTAAGTTACGAATACAATTTTTGGTGTATCTTAGTTTTGTGATGTTTGTATTTATAGAGTATTCTCGTTCTTTCCATATATTTCTAAGGTAGCTGTGATAGCCCTCACGTTCCCGACAAAGTAGACTTTTTTTGGAATGCGCCATTAGTACCTATGACTTAAAACGGGATATTTACGATGTAAATTCTAATTGTTGAGCACCTGTATTTCATGTATAATTGTATAAATTTATTTACATGCTTTTTCGCTGTTACTACTTCATTTTCTTGTACTTTTATCTTTCACTGCACTAATATTTTTATTTTCCGATTGACCTAGGTTAACTGGTAAAAAATACCTTATGGCATCAAATCCGCCGTTTGTACTTATTTTATGTGCAATAAATATTTAAAAATACTCTCAAATAGAGTACTTTATAGTCTTAATCTATGTATATTTTGTTAATATATCAAAATTACATCATTTTTCTATTTTCTTGTGATAAACATTCTGATTTTATAACTCACCTCATCTCCCGTCAAAAATGGTTTATTAAAGTATCGATTCAAAGCAAGCGAATCCCTTTATTACCGTGACACGCTACCTTGAAAGCCTTCAAAGACTGGAATGTTCAATATCCTAATTCCCGTCTAATATTTATCACGTATCTCCTTACAGGAGTATGAATTTCCTCTCTTCAAAGAACATTCTGTGAATGGCTTTGAATTTATGAGAACAATCAATAACAGGTACACGTGGACACAATACCTACGAATTTACATTTTTCATAACGTCACCGAAAAACCATTGTTTCAAATAAAAAACATAGTAATAGTAATGTTTTCTTCCTTGGCCATGGCTGTCTAGGTCTTTAAAATATCTATTGTGTATCTCTCTATTGTCATGTCAGAAACACACACAAAAGAGGCACCTTCAAAGTAAGACCTATCCAAGATAAACTACAGGAGAGCCGTCTGCGGTGGTACGGACACGTTATGAGGCGACCATCGGACCACATGACCAGAAAAGTTCTGGATATCGAAACTAAACCCCGAGGACGAGGAAGACCCCTAACTACATGGATGACCTTAGTGAATAAGAACTTAAAAGCCCAAGTCGACAAACACACGACCAGGGACCGAGCTACCCGGAGACGCATGATATGGAGGGCCGACCCTAAATAAAAATGGGAAATGACCAGGCAAAGAAGAAGTGTATCTATTTTTGAAATATATCGTCTCTTGGTACCCACATTACAAGTCTTGATTGAGCTTACCGTGAGACTAGGTCAATTTGTGTGAGGTGTCTACGAAATCTTGTTTATTTATTTATTCAACTTAGTGAAATTACCTAAACCACTCTCACCCGCACAACAAAACAGAAAGCAATAACCTACAAAAAATGTTTCCTTAACCTCGTTTATATTTGAACAATATCGACTCCCATTTTAACAAGTGTCGCAATTTGTCATAGCGTTATCGCGACGAAACTTCGGCAAAAGGAAAACATTTCCTCAATAAGTTGTCAAACAAGGAACACGGCTTGAGAAAATGCCATGAAACTAAAAACAGTCATTGCCCACAGAATGCCACGATGAACGGAACCTCAAAGCGAATGTGCGGCAAGTTAGCTCATATCTGTAGTGACGGGATAGAAAAATATATATCGTATACATACATACACGGTGCTCGCGAGCATTGCGAAAGATTTTAACTATGCATGTTAGACATCAAAATAATTGAAAAATATTAAAGACCTAACGTCAAATTCCACAAAAAAAAATTTTTTGTCTTTTTTGTAGACTTTTTAACATTTTCAATATTTTTGTCATAACAACTATTTGTTAAAATTAATGTTTTAGACGATTTTTTTTATTTCGAAAAAAGGTTAATTATCTATGGAACCAAGCTGAATCCATGAAATTTTACATAACATTAAATAATCTAAATATGCTCAGGAATTCAGCATAAAAATCTTTCGGAATGCTCACGAGCACCGTGTATATACAGTGTGGAAATTAAACTCAGGCCCTGGAGAAAAACTACTTTAAATCCTTAAGCTAGTTAATTTTAATCAGGAGACATTTCTTTATTTTTGAAAAGAAACAAATCTGCATTAAAAGATTTTTCAGGATCAGGTGGAGTGGAGCCACTTTGTTATGCCAAATTTAAAAATTAAAAAAAAGCTTGTCATACGGGGGCTCATTATAAGAATAGCATTTTAACTTCTCGAATTCGTCATTGTCGATCCGCGACATTATTATTACCGTGAAGGAAGAACAAGTTAGAATAACTTTGATTTTACTTTTTAATTGTTGCAACTTGAAAGTTTGACTTATTGGTATCGAATTTCACTAACAGTAACAAAATATAGTTTGAACTTTTTGGCCTTCTCTTTGAGTCTTGATACACACCGAGATGACAATGACGAACTAAAAATGTCACAACCATGAAAAATAACATTGTACAATAATGCTGTAAATAAATATAATGCGAATCGCGGTGTTCCTCGTTCCATTAAAAATCTACTCGTGTGAGGTATTATCCTTCAGACAAAGCATTAGCTTGGAGGCTTACATTTCTGCTTTTTATTTCTCTAAAGAATATATCCCGTGAACCGTATTGCACAGGATCAACCCACAGGCCTATTACAATAACAGCTAACAAAACAGAACACCACAGGGCGTAAAAACGTGCGCCTGACCGGTTTTCAAAAGAAAAATATCCCAAATATCCGGCGTATCCCATCCCTACAGATTATCCTCGCGATTTGTATTCCCGCGTTGATTCCGGTCCGCCGTCACAGCTTGTCACATGCCACCCTGTATATTTATTTAGATACCGCCATTAAGTGGTTCGGGATGACTTGCCTTTTGTTAAGTTGGAGATTATCCGTAAAAGCTTGGCTTTAATTTTTGAAATTCGCACTTGTTTTTTACTGGTGTTAGGAGTTTTGTGGGAAAACTCTCCGTTATATTTGTTTTAAGGAGTTTTTTGTTCTTTAGAGGATTTTTATTGTGTCATGTCGCAGACACTTGAACACCCAAAGTTGCGACAGTAAAGTTCTTAATTTTGAAGATATTTGCCATTCTCGTTGTACCTACTCCCTCTAAGAGGTTCCTGAATTAGAAAATGAAATAATAAGATAATGTTAGAATTTTAGTAGCATAACATGTTGTATAAGCTGAAAGCTGTATCACACACCTAAATATGTGCAATATCGTCAATATACTATTATACTTACTAAGCCTCGGATCTGCAACAATCATTTCTCGAAAATGTCAACATTCCTTCACTCTGAACGCGGGCGTTTTTTTCATCAAATACTCATTTGATTTGCAGATAACAGTTTGAATATGTATAGAAACGATATGCTGTGAATTATTTCAAAATATTTCTTGGTTAATTCACCCTACAAATAATTTTAAAAAATCAAATTAGGGTGTCATGTGCCAAAGAAACAACCAAGTTCACCAACGTCCGACGTGGAATAAACCAATGTCCACACTTTTCACGGGTAATATCTGAATACATTCGTTCAAAAACTTTTCAACACTGAATTGGAGATAATCGTTCCAAATTATGTGCTTCCAATATCCACACAAATTATATTCGTCCGTCCACGCCATTATAGACCAACCTGATTTACCGCCGTTCCCCATTTCCCCAACCTTAATAACAACAAGTTTTCCAGCAACTCCAAACAAAAGGACTGCCCCATTAGTTGTTTATAGCTCTTTGCACTCAAGATCATCCGTTGTACAACCCCGCCATTTCTAAAAGGTATCAACAATCTATGCTTTATAAGTACACGAAGCACCATCATCTTTTGAAGATGGCTCAGTGATAAAGGCATAGGAACGGTTGAGATTTCTAAGTACATAAGCTGTATAGTGATTCATAGTTTTGTGAGGTAGTTAGCGTCATATTGAGGAAAAATGTAGGGTTGCCAATAGAGCACTTAAGAGAGTTTGCCAAATTTCGAGAGCTTGAGTGCTATTTGAAAAGAATCGCGTATTTATGTGGCTGTAGGAGTGATTTTGGCAGCATGTGCGCTATTTGTGGCTGGAAGTAGTCATTGCTTAGACTTGTGGAGCGATAATGGTACCAATTTCGTTGGTGTTGTGAATTTAGGAATGGATTGGACTAAAATCTGTACACAGTTAATGTTTAAATGAATATACTTAGCTGTCTATTTGACGACCTCCGTAGATTAATTTGGAAAACAAAAATATTTATTCTTTACTCATGATTGCTTTCTATATACACGTGTTTGTCCACCACTGGACATAAACCTTTCCAATCGTATCTGTAGTCGCAGCGTCGTCCGTTAGTTATTATTATTAATAAAAATACTAATAAAATAGGAAACCTTGTCGATCCAGAAACACAGAAAATCTATATGTTTTTGTTCACCAATAAGAGCGAGGATTTTAAGTGGTCATTCTAAATGTATGAACTAGAGACAGTAGCCACCAAGGAAGTACGCACAAAATTTACACAGTTGGACCTACAAAAACTCACCAAAATATGTTAATTTCGCTCTGCATTACAAAATCACATAAATATTCAGGCTTCTTTACATATAACAACAGTAGAATTGGGAATGTTATGCTTCCCGGCGTGCGTTGCTTAGGAAAACGTTTGGTAGATTTATTTAGGGAAAGGACTGACTTGGAAAATCTTCGTACTTTTGCTGGGCGAGAAATTGAGAATGTTCAGATTGTTACCGACTTTACTCTTGGACATTTGCAGTTTGGTGGAACAGAAGGAAAGTTTTTCTTCAACGATAGTAAACTTGTGTTTGTTGAGAAAATGAAAATGAGAAAATGACGCGTAGAACGATCATAATCCACCTGCTTGCTTATGATGGTCCCATTTTACTGTTTATTATGCTACGCGCCATTTTTGACAATTATTATGAAAAACGATAAAAAACAATACCATTATAAGCAGACATCAGAATTCTGGTAGCATTTTTGAGCTGTCATAGGAACTTCTCATTTATCAACTACCGATTTTACATATGTATATCGATAAATACAGAATACAATGTAAAATAATTATGATTACAAGTACAAGTTAACAATAGGCGGTCTTATCGCTCATGAGCGATAAAATAGTTACAAATGTGTTACGCGCACTAGATACACTAGACAATATTATGGAAAAAGCTCTATGCTAAACATTGCATGTCGTAAATGAATAAACAAAATTGAAATAAGAAATTGCGTTGCTTGAAAGGATTAAAGTTCACACAGAAAGTCGAAGATAGGAAAAGCCGTTGCGGGGGAACTGATGAAAAAGCTCTCGCGTTGAGACACAAATCAAATGGATTTGGTTACATTTGACGTTCTTCACCTTGTATTTATACTAGCTTGTTGACTGTATGTCTATCTGTAAATATTGTTTCAATTGATATGAAAATAGGATGATGTTTCAATTCGAAAAAAAATTTTTGTAAGCATCGCGTCTCCGAGAATTATGAACCAATGTATTGATTTAAACTTTCACGATTACCACTCATATTTTAAAGACAAACGGGTCTTAATCGCGTAAACTTACGTTTAATTGTCTGCCTGCGAGCACGGGTGTAACGTCATGCCCGAAACGTCAGGATATAATTAAACGTAAGTTTACGCGATTAAGACCCGTTTGTCTTTAAAATATTAAGAACCAATTTTTTTTAATCGATCGTATAACCTTGAGACGTTCCATTTGGCACAATTTTTTTAATTGTGTAATTATTTTATGTAACATTTTAAAACACATGAACTCGAACACTCTTTACAAAGGTCTCCCTTACTTTTAGGGTAAATAGAAATGTAGGTTTCTCCATTATTATGATTTTTTTCTTTAAATTTTTTATTTTTCGCTTTTCACGAACCTACAAAGGACCCCGGGCCTAAAGTATGGAAAATGTGGTTTAAGTCAAATCTTCTGAAATTTTGATATGTTATAGATTTCAGTGCCCTAAACAAAAAACTCTATGGGTGCTACCACGGTTTCCGGGTCCCTTTCCATGTTCTGCTCGATTTTGTACCAGATAACAAAATAGTACTTAGTTCTACTTCGGGTCTATTTATTTAAACAATTGACATTACTTTGAACCTTTTTTGTGATAATGCTGGTTAGTTAAACACATAAAACGTCTACATACAATGCCGACTGAGTTCAGCAATCGGCCACAATTAATACACACACGGGACTCGTTGTTGAACTCAGCCGGCATGTTGTTCATAGATTCTCTCTGAACGAAATAGCAGATTGAATTTTTTCTTCGTTGTTTTCTGGTAGGTCTGGTAGTGCACGAAAAACAACAGCATTATTACATACGAAGCAATGTCTTCTATTTAAAAGTAGCGCCATATTTTCTAATGTTTGAATGAGTTCATATTACATTTAGCTATAAACGATAAGTCAATCACGTGCGTTTGAAGTTGGCATTGTAGACGTTTTATGTCTTTATCTAACCAGCATTATCATGATAAAGTTTCAAACTAATGTCAATTGTTTAAATAAATAGACCCGAAGTAGAACTAAGTACTACTTTGTTATCTGGTACAAAATCGAGCAGAACATGGAAAGGGACCCGGAAATCGTGGTAGCACCCATAGAGTTTTTTGTTCAGGGCACTGAAATCTACAACATATCAAAATTTCAGAAGATTTGACTGAAACCACATTTTCCATACTTTAGGCCCGGGATCCTTTTTATTCATCTAAATAATGTGCAAAATAATGTACATTTGTTAAATGATTGTAATTTTAAACACAGATCAATATAGCCAAGAATGGAGTGATAAGTGTCTAAAAACCATAATATTAAATCAAATAGTTTCCTAATCCTCACAAACGATTATAACTTCAGTGGCTAGGGGCGCAAAAAGCGACATTATCCCAGTTAGAGTGAAATAAAAATGCCCTAGCACACACCCTTGAGGCAGCCGCGCAATTTATTGCCAGTTAGCGAAAATTTTGCGGTAAAAAACGTGGAAATACTGGGATGCGTGCTAAGGGATATCAAGGGTGTCCGTTTATTTGAGTTTCTGTAAAATGTCGAGTTTATTTTGGCAGTCATGCATAGTTTGATTACCGTAATAAAATACAAGTGAGGTTTGAAAAAGGTACATAGCGCGTTGATATTTTTACTCGTTGCTTTTTCATGTGACTTGCTGAGTGTTTATGATAAGCTTCTATTTACCTATAGCTCGATTCATTCCTTAATGTGTAGCCGCATAACGCAAACTTTCTTAATTTATCTACATGCCTATTTTATTCAATCAACTTTTTTGTGCAAGGTGTTTTCAAATTAGTTGCTGACCCTTTTTAGAATTATAACTAACGTGACACTCAAACATTTTCAAATATTTATCAAACGGGTTACTCACGTAATTTAATAATTGCTCGACATGTTTCGATCCTCATCGTAGAGTACCCGCGACCAAAGCCCGACGTGTACTGCAAATTATCGACTTGAATTACGTGAGTAACCCAATTGATAAATATTTAAATAGTTGCTAACCCCTTAGGGTAACCATACGCTCATGATAATGAACAACTTTAATTATGGGGCTCATGTCCAAATGTCGAAAAAAAAAACACTTTCCATGAAAAGTTGATCAGCCGGTGGGCCTGCTTTATATGGAAAGGGCATTTTTTTTTTCAAGATTTCGAAATAAGTTCCGCAGAGAAAGTTATTCGTTATTATGAACACAAGAAGAGAGGCCTATGCTCAGCAGTGGGCGAATAACGGCTGAATATGATCATGATGATATGATGATGATGAACACATGCAAACCCTAAAGTATCGGCCTCTATGGTTCCTTCATCAGAAATGACATTTAACATTAGGTTGGCAGCCATGTATTTCATTAAGTCTTGATACACGAGGTGCCTTAAAATCCAAAAAACGGATTGCGTGTACAGTCAAGGGCATTAATATATATACACTTCTCCATACTGATCCCTTACAAATGTGTCTATATATTAATGCACTCGACTGTATGCCCGAATGCGTTTATAGGGAATAGACAATGTAGACTTATCTTGACATCTGTAAGGTAGGGGCTTAAAGGTGTGTTCACGACTCTGTAAGTGACAAATAAAAGTACGGGAGTAGAAAAAATACTTATAAATCACGTTAGTCACACATCTATGTTTCTTTTAGCTGTAATGTTACATTTTAATCTGAGTGCCTTTACCTTTCAGAGCTACGCTTCGATGTCATAAACAGATACAGCAAGTTTACACTAAGTTAAATTTGCGCCGAGAGGTAAAAGCCATCATATTATTATGTCGTATTTAAATTTAATTTACTAATAATATTTTCTGAGAATATCACGGAATATTTAATTTGCTAGAATATTTTTAAGAAACTCTTTGTAACTACGTAATTTAAATCTTGAATTTAATATTCAAACACACTCACTAAGTTATAAATAGGTATTGCTCTTTTATAATTTAATCTAAAGTTTACTATGTACTATCTTCTCAATTCTATTCTTAATTCTATGTTCTATCTTGCTCAATTTAGTATTTTATTATGAAGTTGCCCACAATTTCGTAACATCAGGATGTAATGAAAAAATGCTTTGTAAATATTTAAAAGTTACGTAAATCGTGTTGTTAATCAGTTATCAGTGATTCACCTATAGATAATGAAACAAGTTCTATTCAAAAAATCTTTAGGTAAATATAAGAAAAAAAATATATCTTCTAGTTTCGGACCCGCGACTCAAGCCTTGATTTCATGAAATATGCAACTATATTGATTTGTGTAAAGTTGTCCCATGATATTCATTTCATCATCATTATCGTCATATCAGACGAAAGACGTCCACCGCTGAACATAGGCCCGCCCCAAATATTGACACAATGACCGGTTTTGCGCCATCCGCATCCAGCGGACTCCTGCGACCATTCATTTATGATATTTATATGATAGTAAAAACAATGATAAAAGGCTGCTTGAATTGAACATTCACGGATTTCACACGATTTGAAAGAAAGGAAACTTAATTGCATATACCTAAATATGCTTCGAAAAGAACATATAAGAAGATTTAGAGGTATTTTAAAGACAAACGGGTCTTAATCGCGTAAACTTACGTTTAATTATATCCTGACGTTTCGGGCATGACCCGTGGTCGCAGGCAGACTGTAACGCTATGCCCGAAAAGTCAGGATATAATTAAACGGAAGTTTACGCGATTAAGACCCGTTTGTCTTTAAAATATGAGTGGTAATCGTGAAAGTTATATACAGGGTGTTTGGTTAGCGGTGTCGAAGCTTTTAAGGGCTTAAACTACAATCAATTTTATCGATAAGTTACCATGCAATTTTTTTTTCGTGCCAACGATAATTAAATGGCGGCCATTTTAAAATTTCAAACAGACGAATACGGGCGCACGTGATATTTCTGGAATTATACGTTTGTTATCGGTCTTATCCCTGCAAAAAAATCTCGTTAGAGAGCTCATTAGATAAGCAAACTAATTAAGCTAATCATTTGACTCAACTATTTGAACAACAAGGCTAAAATTTTTTTTTTTAATTAAAAATAGTAAAAAATTTACCTTAATTTTTCAATTAATTTAATTTTGCATGAAAACTAGGTCGTTAAGATAGGTTTTTGGTGTTGTTATTTATTAGTACAGTATGTTAGCTAAAAAATAACACCATAATTACAGTTATACCTTCAGTACTTTAGGAATTACAAGTGCTCAAACATACACCAAAACAGCTGCATTTAGCGTTCCCGATGCAAAATCCATAAACAAATGAATGTCAGCAGTGTACTGACTAGTGAAGTGGCCGCCTTCCATCGATCCAGTGCATGTTTGAGCATTTCTAATTCCTAAAGTACTTAAGTTATAACTGTAATTATGGTGTTGTGTTTTAGCTAACATCCTGTACTAACAAATAACAACACCAAAAATCTATCTTAACGACCTAGTTTTCATGCAAAATTAAATTAATTGAAAAATTAAGGTGAATTTTTTACTATTTTTAATAAAAAAAAATTTTTTTTGCCTTTTTGTTTAAATAATTGAGTCAAATGATTAGCTTAATTAGTTTGCTTATCTAATTAGCTCTCTAACGAGATTTTTTTTGCAAGGATAGGACCGATAACAAACGTATAATTCCAGAAATATCACGTGCGCCCGTATTCGTCTGTTTGAAATTTTAAAATGGCCGCCATTTAATTATAGTTGGCACAAAAAAAAAATTGTATGGTAATTTATCGATGAAATTGATTGCAGTTTAAGCCCTTAAAAGCTCCGACACCGCTAACCAAACACCCTGTATATATAGATTTAGAAGGAATTCTTGACGCAAAGCCAATCATTCTCCGGGACCCCATATACCTACAATGACGCCATCGAACGGTTGAAAGTAATTTTCGAAGCATATTTATACGCGATTAACTTCCTTTTTGTAAAAATAACGAAGAATTTGACTTTTACCTATATATTATACTAAACTTACATTACACGCGGGTCACTCATGTTTTTAAATCGAAAAAATGCTTGTGATCCGCATAATTTTTAGTACAGATGGTACCTTTCTTAGGCTCTAGTGCGAGAAGTGACTCATTTTACTCCAGGTCCAAAACTTCGGAGGGCCATCTGTACTAAAAAACGTCGTACGAGACACGTGCAAAAAGGAAATTCGTAACTCGTGTCGACTTAAACACTCCCTTCGGTCCTGTTTTAAATCATCGCCACTAGTTTCGAATTTCGTGTTTTTCGCACTTGTGTCGTAATGTACTATTTACTACGAGTCTCACGAGAGTTTTGTGTTTAAAATTGGTGGCTTTATATTGCAAAAAATACGACACCAATACACGTAATACCAAAACAGATAAAATCTTAAGACACGAGATACAAAAAATGTGAAAAGAGTCCAAAGAAATGATAAAAAGCTGCATTAGTAGTCCGCTCAGTACATCGACCTTCAAGCACGTAATTTTAATATTGCTTTCCTTTTAGTATTAAATTTTCCCCACGAACGAAGACATTCGCGGACACTCGCGTGGAAAAACTTTATTCGTGAAAGAAATTTCCAAGTCCCTGTGCATGTGACAGGGACAAGCGAATAAAGAAGACGTGTCACACATCATCTTATCATCAGCCTATGATAGTCCACTGCTGGACGTAGGTCTCTCCTATTAACTATGCGTATAGACGCATTAGGAGGTAAATGCCCATAATCGCCACGCTGGGCAAGCGGATTGGTGATCGCAATAATGTGTCCAATGTGTCCACTATGATGACGCTGCTGCCCATCGTAAATCTTTTATAAAATAATGGTCAGTGACACTTCAATCCCTTAGTCGACTCTTACGACACCCGCAGGAGGAGTTGGGGTGGTGACAAATGTATTCTTACTGCCGTCACCACGCGGCTAAAAGAAGACATGTACTCTCGAATAATTGGATTAGCAAGCCGAAGTGGCAATGGGCAGGCCAAATTAAACAATGCACAAGGGCCAATCTTAAAGATCGGTTAGATTAGTTAGATTTAATTTATGTATATAAATTGTACAGTGAAAATAAACGATTAAAAAATAAAAAGAAACGACATGGTTTCACATAAAAATACTCCGTTTAACTAAGGAAACTGTTTAAAGAAAGGAAAGTTTATACCTACTGTTTCTTAAACAAACAAAATTACAATGCAACTTGTGAGTCATTCAGATAATCACTCTTTTAGCTATTTGATTACAAACTAATAAAATTGCTTTTAAAATCTATTTAATTTTGAAACTGTCAGTCTGTTTTATTTTCTTATCTCCTATGTATTGTGAGGATGCCGAGTTTAGAATTAGGTACAAAATAGTTCTTGTTAAAACTTCGTATTGTTATAAAATACGACATTTTCATGAAGATACATAACTTGTGATTTTTATAATAGATGGATAGATAGAATACTCTTTATTGCACACCTCAACAAAAAAGAAAACATGGTTAAAACAAAAGATCATACATAGAGGTAAAGTCGGGTTCAAAATTGCATGGCCAGTTTATGAATGCATTCATTCATAAATCGTCCATGCAATTCTGAACGCCACTGTACACAACAGGCGGTCTTATTATAATTACATGATACATAAATAAGTATTTTAACTAACGTGAGCCTCAAATATTATAAAATATTATTGAACGTAGCTTAAGTCGATTGCTCGACATGTTAACATCAAGGCTGTACATTAACCCTTCGTATGCCTTGTCCCGTATCCGTCCCAAGCCGTTGGACTGAATTATAAACTAGAAGGTCATCAATTCAATACCATTTTTTGACAGCGGCATACAATACGTAAAGATAGTGACGGATTAGATCGGTCACTCGTTACGTCGTAGATATAGCATCAAGACTGTTTTCTGCCCTCAGGCACAACTTACGCAGGCAGCGTATACGCTCACCTAAAGACAAGGAGCCTTGAAACGCCCCAGGAGTGTACACGATACCTTGTTCCTGTGGGATGACCTAGACAGGAGAAATTGGCAGAAATATAATATATTAACAATAAAGTCTGAGCAGTGAGCACATACGCAGTATGAGGAATTGAGACAGCTAGAGCTCTGCGGTGACGGAACACATATTGGATTCGACGATAAGGTAACCGTACTTGCGAGTGAAAAGTTTAGTGTCGCGTAAAATACGGGAAGCTATCGAAATACGTCGCTATTCATATTTTAATCGTGATTGTGGTTGGTCAGTGCCACCTGGTTGGAAAACGATCATGGGTATTATGTCTCTGGATAGTGTAGCCGGCCCTATATTAGCAAGTTGTACATTGTACATCACTACATGTAGTGAGTGTTGGGTGCAATCCACTTTATGACAAAAGTGACACTGGTGGGTAGATCTTTCCTTGCAAAGCCCCTCCACCACCGCCCGCGGCCAGTTAAGTACCCGTTAGCAGCTAACTAGCAGGGCGCAGGCCCGCAGTACCCGTCAGGCTGTTTTATTTGACACCAAAACACGTGTCTTAAAATTTCTCCAATGTCCTAAAATAGTAAAAAAAATACAATTCATCTCTTCGAGAAAAATGGACTAATGTATGTATGTAAATTCTTTATTGTACACAAAATACAGGTAAAAATACACATATTAACAGTAAATTTGACAGGTACAAAGGCGAACTTATCCATGTAAGGGATCTCTTACTAATCTTGTCCATTTAGACTAGAGACATTTATAGACTAGAGCTCCAGGTAAATTCCCAATATTATGATTTGTGAATATTCTATACTACACTACTACTAGTAACAGCATAGTACGGTCAAATCGTACATAATTTTACCCTAAACTCGCAAATCAAGTAGTATCGCTGCATTTTTGGTATGTTGTTTAGACACCATAGGACAGTATAAAACCACATTTTGCAAGCAAAAAAAAGTTGTGCTAGCTGGGTAGTACGTGAAAAACTGCGAAATTTACGGCCATTTTTTAGTTTCTGATTTTTATTTAAAAAACCTTACGTTTTTTGATATCATATGTAAATAAACGTTTAAAGACTAATAAATTTCCAACAAGTTGAGCTAACATGCATTACCGTAGGTCTTATAGTTTCAGAGATTCGAGACCTTAAAAAGTGCCCCTTTTTGAAAACTAGATAAAATTTATGTTTTGCTAACGTTTTCGACTTAATATCGCCTCACCTAATTATGCTACAAAAAACATGCAATAATGACCTTAAAGCGCACTTAATTTTCTTTAATTGAAGGGTAAAATTAGGTCAGTGAACTTTGCAGTTGAAAGTATAAACCCGAAATTCCAAAGGCAGAAGGCCCGCTATCTAAGTTTTTCATACAAATCGCAAGTCGAGTTAGAAAGCTGCAATTTTGGTATATTATAAAGGCCTTATAGATATATACGAAAATGCATATTAAAAGAAAAACAAAAAAATAATTTGGGCATAGGACGTAAAAAACAGAAAAAAATTCGCACTTTTTTTAGTTTTTGACGTTTAACTAAAAATCTATCTCTCTTTTTGACACTGATTGCTATAAAACTAAGAAAGAACATTAAATTTGAAAGGATTTGAGCTACGTTGCATCACCGTAAGTTATATATATTTTGAGATACGACATTTCATAAAGTGCCCTTTTATCAAAACATAAACAAATTTTAGGTTACGTTAAAGCTATTCACTAAATATTGGCAAAACGTTCGCGCTAAGAAAAAAAAAGTAATTGTAGATAATAACTACATTAAATTTGGAACAAATCGAGCTGATAACAATTACTAAGTCTTATAGTTTGGGGGTATACGAGGCTTCAAACATGCATTTATTTTCTTAACTTAATGAAGGGCACATTTTGAAATGTCGTATCTCTAAATCTATATAATTTAGGGTACTGCAAGGTAGCTCAAATCCTTTCAAATTTAATATTCTTTCTAAGTCTATTAGCAATTAGCATCAAAAAGATAATAGTTTTTTAATTAAACGTCAAAAAGTAAAAGAAGTCCAATATTTTTTCAGTTTTTTTCGTCCTATGCCGAAATTTCTGTTTTGTTTTTCTTGTAATAAGCATTTTTGTACGTCCTTATAGGGCCTATATAATATACTAAAATTGCAGCTTTGCAACACGACTTGCGATTTGTATGAAAAACTTACATAGCGGGTCTACTGCCTTTTGAATTACGCGTTTTTAGTTTCAATTACAAAGTTTACTAACCTGATTTTACCCTTAAATGAAAGAATATTAATTGCGCTATAAGGTAATTATTTCATGTTTTTCGTAGCATAATTAGGTAAGGCGATATTAAACCAAAAACGTTAGCAAAACTCAACATTTTATCTAGTTTACAAAATAGGGTACTATTTGAAGTCTCGAATCTCTGAAACTATAAGACCTGTGGTAATGCATGTTATCTCATCTTGTTACAAATTCATTCATCTTTCAACGTTACCTGATACATATTGTCAAAAAACGTAAGGCTTTTTTTATAAAAATCAGAAACTAAAAATAGACAGTTAATTTCACAGTTTTTCACGTATAACGCAGCTAGCACAACTTTTTTTTGCTTGCAAAATGTGGTTTTTTATTGCCCTATGGTGTCTAAATAACATACCAAAAATGCAGCTTTACTACATGTTTTGCGAGTTTAATATACGATTTGACCGTACTACAGCACAACATTAGACATACTTATTAGAAAGACGACGACACTGATAAGTGATAATACAGATATTTGTGAGTACCCTGGCCGTTCCCATATATCAATGGAAACTGTACCAATAAATGTTTTTTATAAAATATCATTTCATAAAAAAGCGGTGGTGGCTCAGTGGTTTAGACGTTTGACTTTCAATCCGGAGGTTCAATTTCTGGCTTGTACCAATGAGTTTTTCCGAAAGTAATGTACGGAATATCAGATGATATTTACCATCAGCTTTCGGTGAAGGAAAACATCGTGAGGAAACCTGCGTACATCCGCGAAGAAATTCAAAGGTGTATGTGAAGTTCCCAACCCGCTTAGGGCCAGCGTGGGGACTATAGCCCAATCCCTCTCATATATGAGAGGAGGCCTGTGCCCAGCAGTGGGACATTAAATAGGCGTAAATATTATTTTATGTTATAAAATATCATTAGATATTTACCAATTGCATTTCAGTGAAGTAGAACATACTCGTAGTAAGAATTGCCGGCCAAAACGCTAGAGATGACGGGATAGATTATTTTTGTAAGTCACAGAGAAATAATTAAAAACAAACAAGCTATGTGTGCACCCATGTTAAAGCGCACATTGCATTCGCAAGCCACCACACACTAGACAGAGCTTTCCAGGTGCCCTACCGCGAAAAACGAAATTCGTAAATTTCGAGTATTTGTCTCTCTCACTCTAATGACGCCTTCGTTTGAATGACAGAGAATAATCCTTGAAATTTACGAATTTCGATTTTCGCGGTAGTAGGCCAGGTGACAATCGCTCACAACACAACCTGTACCACAATAACCATGCTTTCATACCTCTAATGTTTAATTTTTTTAATTGACTGGGTGTCAAAGAAGGAAGTTCCTAATTCTTTTTTTTGTATGTATGTTACGCGACATCTGCGAGGATTGTTAACAGATTTTTTGTTTTTCATAATCGTATTACAATCTTGTGCTTGAAAACGAAAGAGATGCCTTCGGTCATGTTTTAATTTTATTTATCGCTGCTCGTTCCGAACTACATTTTTTACGCACTTGTGCTTCGCAATGTACTATTTTACACCGGTTGAATGGTCTATCAATATGCTTGTCATGCAAAAAACAACTTTTTCCTAACTAGTGCGCAAAAGTAAACTTTGCGCACGCTTCGCGTGTGTTAATTTCTCTTTTTAGGGCACTTGTTATAAAAAAAGTCGTTCGATACACGTGTAAAAACTTCTTTTTAAATCGGGTGATTGTCGCCCTCGTTTCACTCGGGCACCAACTTTCACTCTCTCACTTGCATCGAAATGTGCTATTTTAGTACATATGGTGCCTTTTAGGACCTCGCACTAGCGAGAAGTGGCTCATTTTACGTCAGGTCCAAAACTGAAAAAACCTCGTACGAGACACTTGCAAAAAGGAAATTCGTAACTCGTGTCGATTTAAAACACTTCCTTCGGTCGTATTTTAAAACATCGCCACTCATTTCGAATTTAATGCTATTCGCACCTGTGTCGCAATGTACTATTATGATCGCACCAAGTTTTTTATATTTTATAATGTACAATCTATAATCTTAAGTCCCTTACAGCCCAGACACGTACTGCAACAACAGCAAATTGCAATGCCCGCAGGCTCCAATCTTTTATCTATCTGAATATTAATGCAGTATTCCTTAATAATGCAGAATCTAAAGAAGGTAATCAACGGTATGTACATTCTCTGGCTAACACGTACGATATTAATAGTGCATGAGAAAGTTAAACTAAAATTTGCGAAACTTGGTGTAAATGTACGTAATATTAACGGAAAATAAGATTACTGATAAGAAATTATTACGTATCTTCTCTCTTTATCAAGGGACGTGGTTTTATTCATAATTTTAGTAAAAGTATCAATGTACAGTCACGAGTGACAATGCCGTATAGTAACTGCAGTAAGAATACATTTGTCACCAACCCAACTCTTCCCGCGGGTGTCGTAAGAGCCGACTAAGGCATTGAAGTGTCACTGATTATTTATATATCGAAGATTCATGATGGGCAGCAGCGTCATGGTGGACACATTACTGCGATCGCCAACCCGCTTGCCTAGCGAGACGATTATAGGCATTTACCTCCTAATACTGCCAGGCTGTTGATGTGTGATGTCAGTGATGTGATGAAACTTGGTTTTTTTTATTCATAATTTGACTAAAATATTATATTACGACGATAAAATAATTAATACAACTACGATAAAAATAACTTCGAAATAAGTGACAATAAATAACAACAAGACGAAAGGGAACGTTTTAAATCGACACGAGTTCCGAATTTCCCTTTCGGATGTGTATTGTACGACGTACCTCAGAAGTTTTGACCTGACAAGAAATTAATCACTTCTCGCGCTATTGCGTAAAAAAAGCATAAACAACATTGAATTAGTACATTACGACACGAGTTCGAAAAACGTGAAATTCAAAATGAGTGGCGATGGCTTAAAACACGACCGAAGGGAGTGTTTTAAATCGACACAAGTTACGAAATTCCCTTTTTGCACTTGTCTCGTACGACGTTTTTTAGTACAGATGGCACTCCGAAGTTTTGGACCTGACGTTAAATGAGCCACTTCTCGTACTAGCACCTAAAAAGGCACCATCTGTACTAAAAATATTATTTCTTAAGTCACGAGTACCTGTTCAATATTCATTCTAACTTGTAAACGAATTTCCAACCTCCAAGTAAAAATCTTAAATTAGATTCATGTTTGTAATATTGACCTCAAAATGTTATTTATGTCACCGATACCCAACAAGATTAGAAACACGTTACGTTTGTTATCAGAGGTTTTGAAGCTCATTAAATATTCGAAATCATCCAATATCAATATATTTTTACTGTTGACATGTTGTTCTGCTATTATAAACAAGCTTTTCTTCTGCCTACCGGATTTCCACATGCAATCTAACTAAAATAACTTATCGGTGTAGTTTTAAAAATTGTTCATAATACTACAAACATAACGTCAAGTTTACAATGACTTCAATCTTTAAAATACGTGTTTAAGTTGGTAAAAAGTTTTCGATTTTATCAAGAATGCTTAAAATGCAACTTTGATCACATTTAATTTGAATAGTTGTAAATTTTCACGTCGACAGTTGTTGATTACTTTTCTTTTGATATCTTCGATTATGAATCATGTGTGTGTTAATATGTATGGAATGACTTCATAAAAAAGTCCGCTGCTTGGATATACCGCACTTTAGCGACAAGACATTTTGACGCATAATTATCATGAATAACGCTGCATCTCAAGGCACTACTGTCGCTCTTTGAGTTCTAACAATGAAGCACTAGAATTCCAATTGCAATAGCGTACTATTTTGGATTACAGCATTGTTCATGATAAGCAACGTTGTGAACAGACTTCAAAAAAAGGAGGAGATTATCATTACGATTGATTTTTTTGGTATGTGTGTTACTCGATATCTCTGATATCTACAAGAATCGTGAAACGATTTTTGTAAAAAAAATCTCTAGATAGCTTCTAGCGATGCTAATTTGTGGATCAGCTTCTACAATCAACATTTCGCCGGTATATTTTATTACTTGAGGCAATCCATCTAAGTCCTCAGGGTAGGCAGCGCATAGGCGATTTTTTGGTCACTATGTCCATGGGCCTCAGTTCCTGCTTTCCATCAGATGGGCTGAGAGCTCAGCTGTCTACATTCGGCACATAGAAAAAAACTTATTACTTTACTCAACCTCGTATCTGCAACACGGAACTTTATGGAAAAAACACCCGTATTCCGAGTGAAAGAAAGACTACAATTTCATGACTTAATTGCTGTACATCTAAAGGTGAATTTAGACCAAATGAGTATTCGCTCATTCTATCCACCACTCTACGAAATCAACAAATTTGAACGAATCACGTTTTGTGTGACGAACGAATTTCGTAGAGTGGAGTAGGTATAGAATGAGTTAATGCTCGTTTGATCTAAATGCACCTTAAGGTTTAGCAAGTATTGCGGGGATATTCTAGTAGTACACAGATCATCAATATTCATATTTATATAAATAATTAAGGATACAAAAGCCTGAAGGAAATTTCATAATCCAGACATAAAATATTTGAAAATGATACTATTTCAATTTCTTATAGCTTGAAAATAAAAATAGATTATCAACCTTTTCGACGGAACATCAAAGAATAAAGTGTCACTCAGACGCCACGTCGGCAAAAAATTAAAAAGTCAAACTGAATTTCAACGGGAGTCGATTTTATATTTAGATTAGTTATTTTTTATTAGTCTTATAATATTACATTAACTTTTTTTAAAGTCTGACCACTGAAATTTTAATAATATTTATGGCGTGAAATTCAAAAAAATCTTGGGATAATCACACTTTGTGTTTCAGGAATTAAGAGTTTTGATACTTGAATATATTTTTTATTCTCTGTGTACACATAGTTAAGGCACTACAGGAAATACGTTAACCTAATATTATGAACGTGCCATGCACTTAGTCAAAATTAATGAAAAATACATAATTACATTTACCGCTATGTGAACAATAAAAAAAAACAGAATTTAAATTAACAATATTTTATCTTGCGCCACGTATGATTTTTTTTTTATTTCACTACTTTCATCTAATTTCTAGGAACGTTTTAGAACTAAAACTAAAAGTATCAAAATATTACCATTAGCACCAACATACTATATTGTTTTTTTTAATCATGAGCCATTTTTTCCTTCCGTAGCTAAAAGGGAATTCTTATTTGTTCCCAAATTTCCTCTGATCGAAACAACTTCAGGAACAAAAGTAATCAAGTTATCAAAGACGCACCTCAATTATCATACCAATCACTTAGTCTTACGGTTGAAATCGTAGTTACATTTTAGTCAGTTATTTCGTACTTCTACTGTTAGTTCATTAATTTTCTTTGGAAGGTAGATTCTTGTCTTTTATTGATGTAGGTTATGTTGATTTATGTTGGACATGTTTTTTACGTGGTTATTATTTAGAAAACAGCGTTGTTAATCAAATGTAAATTCGCTTTTAGTTTTGTGTAAAAGTGATATTGGATTTTGAAGTTAGTTTGTGTAGGTTTAGCTACAACTATGTTTTACATTATGATTGAAATTGAGACCTTTGTCTGGATCAGACAAGTTAATTATTAAATTAGTAATATACATCCTCTTGATAAAATAGAATTTCTAACATATACACCATTTCAAATACCATGGCCCGATGCCACTTCAAAGTTTTATGTGGCTTCGGGCCATACCTACGCTAAATTAACAATGATTTCACGATTACTCACTCTTACAATTTTAACGGTGAATTTTGTGTCTATCTGTATAATATATAAAGGGGGAACGCAGCTAGCATTATGGCAACCCTTCTGCAAGGTCCGAATCTCGGTGACCTCAACTAAGTAGTTAGATAGTTTTAGGTATGTTTAGCAATTTCGTGTGTTGATAGTCCGCTTCTGGACGTAGGCCTCTCCTATTAACTATGCGTATAGACGCATTAGGAGGTAGTTGCCCGTAATCGCCACGCTGCCGCTGGGCAAGCGGATTGGCGATCGCAATAATGCGTCCACTATGATGACGCTGCTGCTTCAATCCGTTAGTCGACTCTTACAACACCCGCGGGTGGAGGTTGGGGAGGTGACAAATGTATTCTTACTGCCGTATTATGAACATTATCATTGATTTTATTTCAATGCTACTTAAAAAACACACAGCTAGTCACGTTATTTCAGTTACAAATAACAATTTATCAATCTAAGATATCAATTTTTAAACAAAAGTCATGTTACTCACTCGAACATATATTGATTTAAACTTTCACGATTATCACTCATATTTTACAGACAAACGGGTCTTAATCGCGTAAACTTACGTTTAATTATATCCTGACGTTTCGGGTATGACGTTACACCCGTGGTCGCAGGCAGACTCACTCACTCACTCACTCGAACATATTCACATACCTCGCACTCTCACTCGGTTGCTTAAAAGCCTACGGCCTTCAGTGTAAGGGTTCAGTTAAATTCATGCGAAAACGTGCGCAATGTGTGACTGGCTTTACCACTAGACTATCAGCCTTTAGATAAATAATGTTGACCCCTTTTGCCGGAACGTGCGGCCTACAGCTTATCAGAAAGTGGGACATGTATTTACATAATGTTATATTTAGAACTACTGGAGTATAATTTAGGTAAGTTGTAACACCATGCTTAGAAGCTTTTAGTTTCTGTCTTTAAAAGCAGGGATTCAAACTGTCGTTTTATTTATTTTTGCGGAACAACTCAAATTGTTGTAATCAATATTTTGTAATTATACAGGGTGAAAAGATAAGTCGGGTTCTGAAAGGAAACTACCTTAAAAGCTTAAGTTATCTCATTTCACTAAAGGAAACATTCTTTAATTTTAAATAAGACACCGAACTGTATTCAAAGTTTTTATTAATTTCACTTGTCTCGCCCGGGAATCGAACCTTCTAAATATGAAAAAAAAAATGATTCTTTTACACTTTTCGATTGAGCTAACGATAATGCTTAAATTCCGCCGCCAATCATTATGTCTTACACTCGTCTGTGGAACAATTTTCCCTAAAATTGAACATTTAGAACACAAAGATTTTTTTTCATACATTTATTTCGAAAAAATAATAATATTTCTGAATGCAGTAATCTTCCTTTTTAAAAATAAAAGAATGTTTTCTTTGATTAAAATGAGCCAACTTAAGGATTAAAGGTAGATTTCCTCCAGGGTCCGACTTATCTTTCCAACCTGTATACATAAAATTATAACTAACGTGAGACTCAAACATTTTAAAATACTATCGAACCGGGTTACTCACGGTCGTCCGGAGCACCCTTGGCCAAAGCCCGACTGAGTACGCGTCGAGCTTTGGCCAAGGGTGCTCCGGACGAGGACCCTCTTAATGGGTCGAAACATGTTGAGCAATCATCGACTTCAATACATGAGTAACCCGGTTCTATAATATTTTAAAATGATGTACATATGTGAATTTATACAAAATACCGGTTTTACCAATGCCGGAGGCGGGATTTGAACCCACGTCGTCAGCTTTCGCGGCTAATGCCAATGTACTAATACTAACGGCCTCTGAGCTATGATGCGGACAGACAGACGGACAAACGGCAGACGGACATGGCGAAACTGCATCATAGTCAGTTGCGAAGTTTTAGTTGCGTCGCCTGGTCATCACATCACAATCCTTAATTGAGCTTACCGTGGGACTAGGTCGATTTGTGTAAGATGTCCCAAGATATTTATTTAAGTTCATAGATACAGGCAGGGTTTTCTTTGTGCTCAGAAAGTGCTGTTTTTGAGGCTAAACTTATGCACAGGAAGTGTTTTGTTTTCGCAAGTAGTTATACGGGATTGAATTTTCATAGTACTTTTCCGCACGGCCCGGTTACATAAGGTAAAGCCGCCCAATACCGCGGTAAATCGCAGTATTTCAAATCACTTGAAAAAAATATGGATAACTAGGCATCATAGCGACCTGGAATATTTTTTATATTTTAGTAAGTTTATTGAATTTTTAGATTCGTAACTGTATTGACTCATTTTCGATTAATATATATGACAAAAAAAATATTGAAACTAAAATAGGCGCATCTTCTATTACCGGTGTAGAAGACTTGCTCTGACTCTATTACCGCGAATTTAGATTATATTACCGAGGGTATAAAAAATAACATTTTTCAACCATCGGTATTAGGAACGCACTTCAAAATTTAGAACTAATTACCGAGGGTTAAATGAAATAATAATGGATTGGGTTCTGTATACTATTATTAAAAATTTAATTTTTTTTAAGGGGAACAAAATAAGATTTATTTATTTATTTATCTTTAAATGTACTAAACTTTTTTTTCTTTTGTGTTCCACTTGCAGACACTTTGGCTAACAAGTGACAACTTATTACAATGTATTTTGTCACAAGCTTTATGTGTAGTTCACAGTTATAACATGGTATAGTAATTTATGGCATCGTTTCGTTACATTAATAAAAATGAAATACATAGGTATTTAATGTATTATTATAATGTAAAATATCTGTCTGTCGTAACAACTTTTGACAACTACATATGCGATTAAACATCGTAGTAGCTAAACTAGAGTTTTTAGAGGGACAACATTTTAATAAAATTGGGACCTTACCATACGGTCCTAATTCTATTAAAATGTTGTCCCTACGGTACCCCAAAAGTGATTTATTTCCATGAAAGACTAAACTGTCACACGGTAATAGATACTTCTTTAGGAACCAATTACCGACCCACAAAATTTTGAATGACTCGGTAATACATTCTCATACATTCTATTACCGAGGGTTAGACGACTGTACCATCGGTAATAGGCTTAATTTGGAGTGTTATAAAATCTAATGCCGATTAACAAAAATAACATGATGCAGTTGTTTATTCCGCGCAAATCAAAAATATACATTATAACCTTGCTTTACAATCAAAATCACATAACTGGTATGTAAAAACAGTTCAAAAACTCAATGTTTAAACAACATGACCAAATATGGGTTACTATAGAAACGACAAAATCAGTACTGAAGTTTTTACTAAAAATTAAGGATTTGCAGAGTACTTTTCATATCGCGGAAATAGTTTTTTTATATGGTCAATAGATCAAGATTCAATTTACTTTATTATAATACATCTACGATGACACGTAACAAAAATAATGCAAGAAAAAGCAAAACTACGTTTTTAACTATTGCCGTGGTATACCGCGGAATTAAAATTCACGAAAAAATCGACGCCTATCACCGCTGTATTTTGTTTTTTAATTTAAACGTATTTCCAGGCCGAATATATCAAAACGTCACTCACAAAATGTGAAAAAAACTATGATTAATCGTATAAAACCCACAGCATTACTAAAATTGCATCGGTTATGAAGTAAATGGTTGATAAAGTTCGAGTATACTCACTTGTGGCGCCACGCGTTTGTATGACACGTCCTCGTCCAGTGCTGCTGTAACGGTTATTGATGAATTGTGCGTCCTTTGTTTCACTCACGCACACTAGCGCTATAAGGTTCGTTAGCCAATGGAATAAGGTTTATGCATGAAATAATTATTTTGAAGATAGTTGATTGGTCTACTTTTAAAATGCGTTATTCGAAATAACACGGTGATAGGTGCCAAATTTGGCACCCACGGTATTAGGCGCCTTTACCTTACGCCAATATAGTCTGGTTTTCCTCGCATAGTGCATTGTAAAATATTGTATGATACACATGTTGAAATCTAAGCTTTTTTCCACATTCAAAAAAAGCCTACTTTTCACACTTGTATTATAAATAACTCTTTCCGATTACCGCTCTTATTTATTATCACATCCCCAAAGTCAATTCTTCACAAAATCTTTTATTACTTTTATATGGAAAGTGCTTATTTATATTCTTATTGTAGTAACTAAGCTGGTTTTGCTTTGTTTACGAGTCCGTGGTCGTAATCGGTCACTGACTTGTAGTATAAGTACGTTTTAGGAAATTTTGTTAAGTGAGTTATTCTGTATGGAGAATTCTTGAGAAATTCTCTTTTGTGTTTTTCTTATTAGGGCATTTTTATATAAGAAAGCGAAATATCATATTTCTTAAACCTGAACCAAAGCCACGTAACAATGAGATTCGTGTGAATAACAATGATATTTACTCAGTTGGTGAGTTTTCTCATTGATTCAAGCAAATAACACTGAACTTACCGCGAGCTACAAGCTATAAACACAAGAAAAAGATACGCACACCCGTGTATATAAAAGAGGCACGGCGATACTCGCCTAGCTATCAGCTATCACCGCAGGGCGAGTAAAAAATAAATCTAATATACGAGAGAGGCCAATATCGGCGCATTAAAATAATAACAACTCGTCAAAACACCCAGCAAAGAATCTACAACAATTTACCCCTCAGGAATTCAAAGTGTCCATTTAGATAGCGACGTTTGTTACAATTTTTCGTTGTATTTTAAAAGAAAAATGCCAAAACAGTAGCTTATTACCAAAACACGTCGATGGCCTACCCTTTTGAGAAAATGATAAAAGGAGGAAAATGAGTTAACTTTTTTAATACAAAAAACTAGGAGAATGAAGCTTGATACAAAAGAGTAATGAAACATTAAGTAACAAAAGACTTACAGAGCGGCAAAAATGAGTGGCTCGGCATTATGGTGAGATAATGCCCAAACTTTATAAGCATAGACATAAGTTATACTCCATTTCAAATACCATGGCCCGATGGCACATAAAACTTTGCAGTGGCATTGGGCCATGGTATTTGAAATGGAGTATACTACGACGTGAATGAAAAATTGGTGGTAGGATCTCGTGCAGGGTCCGCCCGGATAGCTACCACCGTCTTACTCGTTAACCTGCCGCTAAATAGCAGTGTTTGCACTATTGTGTTTCGGTTTGGGGGTGAGATAGCCGGTGTAATTAAATAAATAAATATCTTGGGACATCTTACACAAATCAACCTAGTCCCACGGTAAGCTCAATTAAGGCTTGTGGTGTGGGTACCAGGCGACGATATATGTAATAGATAGATACATATTGATACTTAGATACATACACAGCCACGACCAAGGAACAAACATTTGTGATAAATAAATACACAAAGAATGCCCTCGCCGGGATTCGGACCCGGAACCTCCAGCTTCGTAGGCAGGATCACTACCAACTAGGCTACAGAGGCTGACAAAAACTACTGGCATAGATAGAGGCCATCCATCTAAGTCCTCAGGGTAGACAGCGATAGGCGATTTTTTGGGTCACTATGTCCATGGGCTTCAGTTCCTGCTTTCCATCAGGTGGGCTGGGAGCTCAGTTATCTACCTTCGTCACATTAAAAAAAGCAGCTATGACTTGAAACAATGAAACGTATCAAATATTTTAGTAGAAGATTAGCCTTGTAAGTCCTGGATGCTTAGCCAAGTTGCTAATCGTTAACGCTTAGTAGCGTATCGTAGGTTTTCCTCTACATTACCAAGAAAACGGTTGTTTATAAATGTAGTGAGTGATTAATTAATCTTGCAAACAATAGATTAATTAATCACTCACTACATTTATAAACAACCCTTTTCTTGGTAAATGTTATCTTGGTCATATAGTCTCTACACTCTAGCTATGAATACATGAATATAACTATAAAGATATCCTTGATTGGCTTATACACTGTTGTGTCAACAGTACTTTCGAATTCCATTCTAATCGCAGTTAGATAATAAGTAGGAACAAAATATACGTCACGTCAGACCCTAAACAAAATCTATCATAGATAATTGGTCTGACGACAAACATAACAATTAGTTCTAAACGTACCAACAGCTGTTCTTCCATCTCAAAGGGATCCAGTAAATAATTTCCGAGATTACAAGACAATAACGTCATTTGGATGATTTACGGTTTTATCAGATATGGCCTCTCGCTCGCTCCCGTTGCCCGTAAGTGGGGATAATTGAAACAGCATGATTTATTCTCCCCCATGTTTTCACTTGCTATTCGTTTACGATCCGCAGTAGTAAATTGGAACAGTAAGGCATTGTAGGCATTATTGAAGCGGGTTTGATTTGGTTCAAGAAATAAGTATAAATTCGATTGTGTAACCAGTATACACTATCGAATTAGATTGGTTGAATTACTTACAATCGCTGCCCCTTGACCATCTTATATTATTATAAATATTTTTGTATATTTTAGGGCCACTAATTACCTACATACCTTCTCTAGGTCAATATTAAATTATAAGTTTGTTGTGTAGATCTGATATTACTGATATTATTCAATGAAACTTAAGGATTTATTAACACTTAAGTGTTTTACGTGTAGTTAATGACATAACAACTTTTATTTTGTACGTAGCCAATGTGTTAGCTAACTACTTATTTCTTAAAACATAAAAAGTCGATATAATGCTATCAAATTTATCACTTTCGGCTCCGCAACTTCAACTCCCAATTCGTAAACATACAATCTTTGACGTCTATAGACGACATAGACGTTGTTCAGCCAAACGTGTTAAGTATGAAATAGTCCATCTCTGCAGTAAGGGGGAGTCACCTACTTACTAACTTATCTTGTGTTTCATTGCAACTCACTGCTACGCTTCTCTTTTCGATTGCATTGATTATTTAAGGGTGAAAAAATATTTAATATATCAGCATGCGTATTCGTTTCGTCTATTGGCCGTTTAGTATGAGACGCGTAAGCATACGTATGCGTGCGCAATGCTGGTCTTATACTAAATGGCTATTTTCAATTTACAAAATGAGTACGCAAGCTCATATCGTCGACCGTAGGTTCAATTAGGGTAAGGGACAAAATACGACTTTGCAGGAGAGCCCGACAAAGTTTTTTTTTCTGCTTATTCGCTCATAACTTTTATTGTATTTGAGCTTTTCTGGCTCCGATTTCATACGTATTCTTATATTTTGGTGCTCTTTCCGCTTAAATAGTATTTATTTACGTAGACTAAATAATAAGGAAAAGTGGTGTCCGTTACTCTAATGTGTTTCATTACTAACGTCGATTACACTCGTAGCAATTTTTAGTCATGTCCCTTACGCTAATTTGACTTCGGTTTACAGATCCAATATCATTTCAAAAAAATAAAGTAAGCGTATTTTAATGATTTTTTTTAATTAAAGCAAAATAATGTAAGTTAGTGTATTTGTAAAAATATGCTACGTGAGTTTTAGTGTAAGGATAATCCGTTTTGAAAAATAAGAAAAAAAATAAGTTATTTTGTCTAAATGTGTATAGGAAATCCAAGTCCTATTGTTTGTGTGGTTTACTTGAAATGTCTTATTCCCTAACCTGTACCTACGCTAAGTCTTTTTTGGAATGAAACATTATGTTTCATTCCAAGATCTCGATCCAAAATCTCCAAGATCATCAGAATCTCGTTTGAGTATTCAGGTAAAACGTAAGTTATTATGTTTGATAGTTTTACCACACAGTAATTATCTAAAATAATTATGACAGAAATAAACCAAAATAATGTTCTTTTTCTTAATATTTTCTTCGGTTACCGCGAGGATTACTCATGAAATAAAACTATGAAAACGGATAAACTCGCGTATATTAACTAATAGTAGTTCTTTTTCTTCTTTAACAGATCTTTATCAGTTAAATATAACATACTTAAAATAATTGACACTGTTAACACAAATGATAATCATTCATAACATAAATTACAATAAAATAATGTATTTCTACGGTTTTAAGAGATCTTTATTATTGGTATATTATTATAACTTGGGTTATTTCAATTAGCTAGTATAAATCAGAATAATATTATGTCGCATATGTAATTACTAAGTAAAAGACGGGAAATCTATCTCGCTGCGACATACTGTCGCCCCAATCATGTTCTAAGCGTGCAGGAGAATAATACCCATAGATGCCAGAGACATAAAAAAGTGACTGAAATAGTTCGATTGTGAACTAGGATACCTATCGATATTCTAATTTTTCTATGGTACCGGTACCACTTTAAGCTCAAAAAGAATAGATGAAGGCAAATCTGAACCTTAAGGAAAATTTTCCTTGTTAAACATTTAAAGACTACCCTCTTTCTTCTATTCGTCGTGGCTGTTGTCAGCGAAGCTGAAAAGCGTGTGCCAAGTTGCGATAACGCGTGCGGGTCAGAGGGAGACAAACCGGGGCAATGTTGCCAGTAAGAGGGGTACTCGGGCTTCAGCCGCTGCGATGGTCAACCGATATACTGCGAGGACACGATGCGTGGGGGTGACATGGCTTGTACGCAATGTACGCCCCCCGAAAACATGACCATGAAAAATCCGACCATGGGTGACGTGGTCTCGGATATAATAATTCTTCCCGATCCCGAGTTCTGTACGCCAAACGATATCAATAATCATTAAAAAAAACCGACTTCAACCGATATCTCCAAGATCCCATAATCAGACCTTGATGCCAACGGGACTAGTTCGGTTAATTCTGAAGTCGGTTAAAAATAGATTTATGGAAATCGGTTGATGCGGTATCGAGTTATTCATCCGATTGTCGTGCACAATGCACATGCTTAATGCCAATTGAGACTTATAATTATCAGAACTAGACCAAATTAAAATGGGACCATCAGCTTTCGAATAAAAACATCAAAATCGCGTACAGTCGTATTGAGAACCGTCTCCTTTTTTAAAGTCGGTTGAAAACACTATAATTGCCTTTTATAATTTACTTAATAAACTTTGTTATTGGAAGCCTTGGATGAGAAATGATGGCAGAGTTGGAAGAAATTACTTCATATTTTATTATTACCTATTAGTACAGATTTTGTTTATATTTTTTATTCATTCATTTATATTAGGTTTCAATTTTTCAAAAGTCTTCGATATTATAAGTACTTGTATTGTTTCTAATTTTTAATAAGCATATATGGAATAAAAATGGCGTATCATTGGGAAATAAATGGTGAAATCAGAACACCCCTTCAATTAGGATAATTTTTTGTTCATGCATTGTCGCGATTCTACACAATAGATTCCATACATCTGAATTTGATCACTTGTGTCTGCGACCAATAATTATATAACATGGACGTGTAACGTGTTTAATGTGCCAAGATGGGCAGGACATAGCGCTTTTCTTAACACCGCGCATATTTCGGCGCAACATCTTTGACAATTATTTCTAGAATATGGCCTATCAAAACTTTGAAGGACCATTCACAACTAATTTTAAATGGCGGTTTAAGTTTTTATAGGTTGACATGGAAATTCAATACCGTGAATACCGTAATGCATTGAAGAGGTGGTGACATTTGTCAACTAAAATTCAGGACCGCTTTTGAAAGGCAATTTAGTATGGCATGCGGCTTCCAAGTTTTATTTGTTCGTAGACTTGTGTAATGATTTCTACAAAATCTTGAGTCTTCCTAGCAGCAACTCTGTACAACATAGTCAAAGTCAACGCAAACTTTGCACTTTTGAATCTACTTCCAGTTTTAAAGCTACACTAATTCGGGTTCGAATCCCGGCGAGGGCATTATTTGTGTCTTTATTTATCACAAATATTTGTTCCTTGGTCATGGCTGTCTATGTATTTAAGTATCTATAGTATATTAAATTATTCATTCATTCTGTCAAGTACAATCAACAACACACCTGTGAACACAGGCAAAATGGCAAAAATATGTAAACAGAACTTTATTGCCTGGACATAAAGGTGTGTATACATATTTCTAGCACTGTGTCTGTATCCACAGCTGTGTTGTCGATTGTACTACAAAAATTAGCGTAACGCACACATCGTATAAATTACTGTGCAAGCAACTTAAAGTAAGGAACAATTATTTCAATATCCACGTAATCACTTTAGGGTATCGGCAAAATATTTTTTTTCGATTCCAAAATTATTAGCGTAATAACACTTTTGTTATTTTCTCATCAAAAATAAACCGCGTAAGGGTCATTCCCCAAGTGCAAGGCCGGTTACCTTGTTTAAATTCGGTTGCTTACGTACATTACACTAATTCTTAGTAGCTGTGTAGAATTTTTTTCTTGTTACTTTATTTTTTGGAGCTATTTTGATCCGGTACACCCTAAAAAAAAATAGGGTAAGGAACATTTTTTTAAAGCTAGAATTTTTTTATATACACGATTCGATAGAGCGCAAAATTCTGAACAAAACTGTATACTTAACTCATTTTCGACATTTTGTCCCTTACCCTAATTGAACCTACGGTCGACGATATATGTGTCCTTCACCCTAACAAAGGCGCGTGGCTGCGAGTTGCTGTTAAACACAAGTATATGCTATCCCCCCAGGAACTGTGATCGTGCCGTTTTATCCATTTATCGTGCTACCGGTCACTTCCGCACTTGCATACTTGTTAGAACGTGACAGCAACAGCGCTTAAGGTGCATTCAGACCAAACGAGCATTCGCTATTTTAACCCCCTACTCTATGAAATTCGTTCGTTACACGACGTGATTTGTTAATTTCGTAGAGTGGGGGATAGAATAGCGAATGCCCGCTTGGTCTGAATGTAACTTTAGAAGCGATTGTCATAAGCCCATAGGACGCTGTTGGCACTGCGTTGCTAACGAATTAATAAGGAGGCAGATCGTTTTTTCAAATATTGCTGTTATTTAGATGAAACTTATCATACTGTTGTCATAAAGTCACTGTGCCCCCGAAAAGGCTTTCTTACAATTTCGCCTCCACCCTTTCTGTGAATTATAGCCTTTTAAATTTTTATTCTTTGTTATCGCGCTTAGTTTTTTTTCGCACAATAAAGAGGATTACGCCATTAATTTTAGCTTGTTTTCGTAAATGAGTTTGATTTTTTTGGATTTAAGACCATTTGTGACAATTCATCGAGAGGATTTGCGGGGTTAAAGTATTTAAGTGAGGAAAAAACAATTAGAACTGGCTTTTTCCTTTTTTTGCCTTTCATCGGATATCTTGACATTGTACGTTTTAAACAGATTATGAGGAAAAACTAAGGAACAGAAACCATCGAGAGAGTTACACTAATTGCTTAAAATACTAGCAGCAATGCAAGCTCACGCCCATAAATCTCACGTGACTCCATGCAAAAAAACTATAAGCCTGTAAAAAGCTTGGAGATACTACCCAGTACCCCCTATAAACTGCTATCTAGTCTATCTACTAAAGAAACGATTCCAAATCTAAATACTTCACCACGTTTACAAATCTTTTCACTAATATAACAGATTCAAAGAAATAAAGAGTATCATAACAACCGGTAAAAAGGTGAATTTCCCACTTCACACGAATGTATGTATAATATGTTAAATTTCCTTCGCAGCATTATGACATCTCATTTTTACTCGCTCCGAAAAATGTCTCAACTATACGTCCTTCAAACATTCTCTCCGTTTTTCACGCCTTGCTATTCTCATGCCTTTCTGAGTTGAGGAAGCGGTTTTAACCTCCTGCCTACATTACGTCAAAAATTGCCAAATCCAAATGGAAATTTGTCTAATTGACGTAGAGTTTAAAAATTTATTGAGGCTTATGTCCTTTGGGTAGGACACATGTAGGCAGGAGGTTAAAGAAACCGGTAAATAGCAGTTCATTTCGGATTTTACTCCGAACACCTTAAAATGTTTAGGCACAAAATTTTGAAACGAAGGTAATAAACCGTTTTATTCATCGAACAACGAAATGAACTTAAATCGCCATTTTTATTAACTTTTAGTAAATATTATTTACGTAAAAATGTTTTTAAAATAACTTAATCACCATCATCAGCCTATGATAGTCCACAGCTGGACGTAGGCCTCTCCTATTAACTATGCGTATAGACGCATTAGGAGGTAAATGCCCGTAATCGCCACGCTGGGCAAGCGGATTGGCGATCTCAGTAATGTGTCCACTATGATGACGCTGCTGCCCATCATCAATCTTTTATAAAATAATGGTCAGTGACACTTCAATCCCTTACTCAATTCTTACGACACCCGCAGGAGGAGTTGGGGTGATGACAAATGTATTCTAACTGTCGTCACCACACGGTCGAAACTAAAATAACTTAATAAGGAATAATAAATGGGGCCGTGTGGTGACGGAAGTAAGAATACACTTGTTACCAACCCAACTCTTCCCGCGGGTGGAAAAGATTTGAACTGTCACTGACCATTTATTTATTGAAGATTGATGATGGTCAGCGGCATCAAAAGCCAGCCCAGGGTGGCGATTATAGGACTTCCTAATGAATTTATACGCTTTGGTAATAAGAGAGGCGTTTATCTTGCTGTGGATTGATAACTAATAGGCTGATGATGTGTGCTTGAAATGAACTCCCTTTTGGCACAAAAGGTCAGACCTGTTCAATCTTTTCGCTTTCCTGCTAGAGCTACGTCGACGTGAATACAGGGCGTCTTCATGTGTGACAAATAGCACTAGGACGTTTCAAGAAGCACAGATGATGAATAACTAGAGTAACAGATAAAAAAAAATCACAATGAAAATGAAAAAAAAAATGAAACTTTGTATTGAGTGCCATAATTATGCCAATGCCATATTTATAGTTTCAAGACTTGATTTA
>JALPQI010011925.1:0-32249 GCA_025490895.1 Thaumatotibia leucotreta
AAAAATTACGAGAAACCCACGGAAATCGAGTAATAATGTTGCTATCGAAGTCACGGCGGTTGAAACGCCCGGAGAAATGCTCTTAGGCTCGATTTTACTAAAGACAAAATTCAATAGTAATTTGACTCTAGTATCTGAGAGAAGAGAATGAAATATATTTGGGGGAATCAACTTTTTCTGTCTGTTACGTATTGCCATAGTTACGCATTACGGTCTTTTACGCGGATTTTATGCAAAATTAAGCTATTTAAATTTTGAAAACATGAATGTAGTCCATGTTTATAGGGTGGTCTATAAAGGAAAGCATTTATTAACACCAGAATCATGCATGTTTATATAATTTAAATACCTAACATTATTTTGCATAAAACCAGCGTTACTTAGGAGACCGTAATCAAGGCAATAATAGGTAGAAAAAAGTTGATTCACCCATTTGCACTTTGTTACATGGCGACCTTGCCAATAAACTTCACTTCAAGCACGTTACATGACATCCATCAACCTTCAAAACGTGGTTTATACTAGGGAATATCATCTCAAGAGTTCGCATTCAATGGAGTTTGCTGAACCCATACCTGCCAAAGTACTCCTCACTAGAATGCGGTTGTAGGTAGTGCGGGGCCATGGTGCCCGGCTTGGCTAGCACGACTCGCAGCACCTGTAGCGCCGGTAGAGTCGCGCATACAGCTCCGCCTGACAGAGAGGCCCATACTGCTCGCCCGCTGTAATGGAACAGATTACTCGTATGAAGTGAATTCGATCGTTTAACTTCTAAAGCAGCGTACTGTAATATAATAATAATAATACCGAGTACTTGCACAGACATAACCTCGTAGCCAGTATTATACACCAGCAGCTTGCTCTTCAATACGGCCTTGTGGATGTCGAAGTGCCATACTATAAGTACACAACTGCACCAGTTCTCGAAAATGGTCGTGCCACGCTCTACTGGGATCGACCTATCATCACGGACAGGACTATTGTAGCCAATAAGCCTGATATCGTGCTGGTAGATCGATCGCAGCGCCGGGCTGTGCTCGTCGACGTCACCATCCCCCATGATGAGAATCTCGTGAAGGCCGAAAAGGACAAGTCCAGTAAGTACCTCGACTTGGCCCACGAGATAACCGCCATGTGGGATGTTGACTCGACGATCATAGTCCCGATAGTCGTTACAGCGAACGGTTTAATAGCGAAGAGTCTCGATCAACATCTTAAGAGTCTCTCGCTAGATAGCTGGATCAAGGGTCAGATGCAGAAGGCGGTAGTCCTGGACACGGCGCGGATAGTCCGTCGGTTCCTCTCTCTGCGACCTTAACCACCGGCAGCTTGGGCCCGCCCCGTTGCCGGCGGCACCCTAGGTTAGGTTTTTATAATGTGTTTATATTTTATATTGTTTTTGTATGTTGTATTGTATTTTACTTTTATAACCATATTATAACAACCTAGCCTAAGAGAATATTTAAATAAAGGTGATAATAATAATAATAATAAACATTTATTCGTGACGCACAAGACAAAGACAGAATATACAAAATTGATGACAAAGAATAGTTGGAGCATCACGAAATGGACCATATAATATGCCTCAGACTCTTACATTACATCATTAGCCTATATCAGTCCACTGCTGGACGAAGGCCTCTAGATACTACATGATCGCATTAGGAGGAAAATTCCCAATTGCCCATAATTGCCACGCTGGACAAATGGATAGGCGATGGTGTTGGTGTGTCCACTAAGATGACGCTGCCATCATCAATCTTCTATCAAAGAATGGTCAGTGACACTTCAATCCCATAATCTACCCTTACAACGCCCACGGGATGAGTTGGGGTGGTGACAAATGTATTCTTACTGCCGTCACCACAAGGCTAAAACATCGTATGACTTTGACGAACTTCTCTAAGGCAGTGAGTCCAAACACATGGTTGTGGAAGCGCAGCCTGGCGGCACTGCCTCCACCACCGCTGCTGCTTCAGCTTCCCGTAGACTTTGACTAACACAACTCAACTCTTCCTGCGTGTCTAAAAGTCAACCAAGGGATTGAAGTCACTGACCATGTATTTATCAAAGATTAGTGATGGACAGCGTCGTTATAGTGGGCTACTGCGTTCGCCAACCCGCTTGCCCTGAAAATTATGGGCATTTACCTCCTAAAGCATCCAGCAATGGACTGATATAGGCTGATGATGATGAGTAACCCGACAAACTTTAGGGCATTCTTGACCACTGCACTTGACCGGTGCTTTGACTAACTTCTCTAAGGCAGTGAGTCCAAGCACAGGGCTCGGCAGGCGCAGGCGCGCGGTGGGCGGGTCGCAGCGCTGCTTTAGCTTCCTGTAGACTTTGACTAACACAACCCAAATCTTCCTGCGGATGCGGATCTAAAAGTCAACCAAGGGATTGAAGTCACTGACCATTTATTTATCAAACATTGACGATGGGCAGCGTAATTATGTCCACTAAGATGACGCTGCTGCCTATCATCAATCTTCTATCAAAGAATGGTTGTGACACTTCAATCCCTTAGTCGGTTCTTACAACAACCGCGAAGAGTTGAAGTGGTGACAAATGTCTTCTTATTGCAGTCACCACACCATAAAGGATGTATGACTTTGACGAACTTCTCTAACGCAGTGAGTCCAAGCACATGGCTATGCAAGCGCAGCCTGGCACCACTGCCTCCACCGCCGCTGCTGCTTCAGCTTCCCTTAGACTTTGACTAACACAACCCAAATCTTCCTGCGGGTCTAAAAGTCAACCAATTGGATTGAAGTCTCTAACAATTTATTTATCAAAGATTGATGATGGGCAGCGTCGTTATAGTGGGCACTACTGCGATTGGCAACCCACTTGCCCTGAAGATTATGGGCATTTACCACCTAAAACATCTAAGAGTGGACTGATATAGGCTGGTGATGATGAGTAACCCGACAAACTTTAGGGCATTCTTGACCATTGCACTTGACCCGTGCTTTGACTAACTTCTCTAAGACAGTGAGTCCAAGCACTGGGCTAGGCAGCTCGGCTAGCGACGGTTTTGGCACCGCTGGCTCCACGTCGCTGGCTGCTGCTACTTCTACTTCCTGTAGTCATCATGGCGTCGGGGATAGTGCCCATCACATCACATCATCAGTCTATTATCAGTCCATTACTGCACGTAAGCCTTTCCTATCAACTATGCGTATAATCTCAAATGGCCATAATCGCAACGCTGGGCAAACGAATTAGCGATCGCAGTAATGTGTCCACTAAGATGACGCTGCTGCCCATCATCAATCTTCTATTAAAGAATGGTCGTGACACTTCAATAATAGTCGGCTCTTACAACAACCGGGAAGAGTTGAAGTGGTAACAAATGTCTTCTTATTGCCATCACCACACCATAAAGGATGTATGACTTTGACTAACTTCTCTAAGGCAGTGAGTCCAAGCACATGGCTATGCAAGCGCAGCCTGGCGCCACTGCCTCCACCGCCGCTGCGGCTTTAGCTTCCTGTAGACTTTGACTAACACAACCTAACTCTTCTTGTGGGTGTAAAAGTCAACCAAGGGATTGAAGTCACTAACCATTTATTTATCAAAGATTGATGATGGGCAGCGTCGTTATAGTGGGCACTACTGGGATTGGCAACCCGCTTGCCTTGAAGATTATGGGCATTTATCATCTGAAGCATCCAGCAGTGGATCGTATAGGCTGGCGATGATGAGTAACCCGACAAACTTTAGTGAATTCTTGACCACATTTTGCTGTGCTTTGACTAACTTCTCTAAGGCAGTGAGTCCAAGCACAGGGCTAGGCCAGTGACGGTTTTGGCACCGCTGGCTCCACCTCGCGCGCTGCTGCCGCTTCTTCTTCCTGTAGTCATCATGGAGTCGGGGATAGTGCCCATCACATCACATTATCACTCTATAATCAGTCCACTGCTGGACGTAAGCCTCTCCTATCAACTATGCGTATAATCGCAAATGGCCATAATCGCTACGATGGCGATCGCAGTAATGTCCACTAAGATGACGCTGCTGCCCATCATCAATCTTCTATCAAAAAATTATCGTGACACTTCAATCCCTTAGTCGGTTCTTACAACAACCGCGGGCATTTCTCAGAGCGTAAACGGACATCTCATTCATCTGGTCACGTTTTTTGGAAGTGGCTGAATGATTTGAGGTTGTTTTGGTTGTCTTATAGAGAAACGGCTGTATCTGAGGATCGAAAATGGTACCAAAAGATGCAGCCATTTCCAAAAAAACGACCCAGATGAATGAGATATCCGTTTACGCTCTGAGGAAATGCCCGGGAAGAGTTGAAGTGGTGACAAATGTCTTCTTAATTGCCGTTACCACACTATAAAGGATGTATGACTTTGACTAATTTCTCTAAAGCAGTGAGTCCAAGCACAGGGCTCAGCAGGCGCAGGCGCGCGGTGGGCGGGTCGCAGCGCGCGCGCAGCTCGGCCAGCGACGGTTCTGGTGCTACCTCCACCGCCGCTGCGGCTTTAGCTTCCTGTAGACTTTGACTAACACAACCCAACCCTTGATGTGGGTGTAAAAGTTAACCAAGGGATTGAAGTCACTGACCATTTATTTATCGAAGATTGATGATGGGCAGCGTTGTTATAGCGGGCACTACTGCGATTGGCAAACCGCTTGCCCTGAATATTATGGGCATTTACCACCTAAAACATCTAGCAGTGGACTGATATAGGCTGGTGATGATTAGTAACCCGACAAACTTTAGTGCATTCTTGACCACATTTTGCCGTGCCTTGGCTCACTTCTCTAAGGCAGCGAGTCCAAGCACTATGCTAGGCAGCTCGGCTAGCGACGATTTTGGCACCGCTGGCTCCACCTCGCCGGCTGCTGCCGCTTCTAATTCCTATAGTCATCATGGAGTCGGGGATAGTGCCCATCACATCACATCATCAGTCTATTACCAGTCCACTGCTGGACGTAAGTCTTTCCTATTAACTATGCGTCGCAAATGGCCATAATCGCAACGCTGGGCAAACGAATGGGCGATCGCAGTAATGTCCACTAAGATGACGCTGCCATCATCAATCTTCTATCAAAGATCGGTAGTGACACTTCAATCCCTTAGTCGGTTCTTACAACAACCGCGGCGGGCATTTCTCAGAGCGTAAACGGACATCTCATTCATCTGGTCACGTTTTTATGGAAATGGCTGAATGATTTGAGGTAGGTTTTGGTTGTCTTATAGAGAGACGGGTGCTGTTGCTGTATCTGATGATCGAAAATCGTACCAAAAAATGCAGCCTTTTCCAAAAAACGTGACCGCGCTCTGAGGAAATGCCTAGGAAGAGTTGAAGTGGTGACAAATGTCTTCTTATTGCCGTCACACCTTAAAGGATGTATGACTTTGACTAACTTCTCTAAGGCAGTGAGTCCAAGCACAGGGCTCGGCAGTCGCAGACGCGCGGTGGGCGGGTCGCAGCGCGCGCGCAGCTCGGCCAGCGACGGTTCTGGTGCTACCTCCACCGCCGCTGCGGCTTTAGCTTCCTGTAGACTTTGACTAACACAACCCAAATCTTCCTGCGGGTCTAAAAGTCAACCAAGGCATTGAAGTCACTAACCATTTATTTATCAAACATTGATGATGGGCAGCGTAATTATGTCCACTAAGATGACGCTGCTGCCCATCATCAATCTTCTATCAAAGAATGGTCGTGACGCTTCAATCCCTTAGTCGGTTCTTACAACAACCGCGGGGGGCATTTCTCAGAGCGTAAACGGACATCTCATTCATCTGGTCACGTTTTTTTGGAAGTGGCTGAATTATTTGAGGTTGGTTTTGGTTGTCTTATAGAGAAACGGCTGTATCTGACGATCGAAAATGGTACCAAAAGATGCAGCCATTTCCAAAAAACGTGACCAGTTGAATGAGATATCCGTTTACGCTCTGAGGAAATGACCGGGAAGAGTTGAAGTGGTGACAAATGTCTTCTTATTGCCGTCACACCATAAAGGATGTATGACTTTGACTAACTTCTCTAAGGCAGTGAGTCCAAGCACAGGGCTGGGCAAGCGCAGGCGCGCGGTGGGCGGGTCGCAGCGCGCGCGCAGCTCGGCCAGCGACGGTTCTGGTGCTACCTCCACCGCCGCTGCGGCTTTAGCTTCCCTTCCTGTAGACTTTGACTAACACAACCTAACTTTTCTTGTGGGTGTAAAAGTCTACCAAGGGATTGACGTCACTGACCATTTATTTATCAAAGATTGATGATGGGCAGCGTCGTTATAGTGGGCACTACTGCGATTGGCAACCCGCTTGCCCTGAAGATTATGGGCATTTATCACCTAAAGCATCCAGCAATGGACTGATATAGGCTGGTGATGATGAGTAACCCGACAAACTTTAGTGCATTCTTGACCATTGCACTTGACCGTGCCATGACTTACTTCTCTAAGGCAGCGAGTCCAAGCACTATGCTAGGCAGCTCGGCTAGCGACGATTTTGGCACCGCTGGCTCCACCTCGTCAGCTGCTGCCGCTCCTACTTCCTGTAGTCATCATGGAGTCGGAGATAGTGCCCATCACATCACATCATCACTCTATAATCAGTCCACTGCTGAACGTAAGCCTCTCCTATCAACTATGCGTATAATCGCAAATGGCCATAATCTTTGACTAACACACCCCAACTCTTCCCGTGGGTGTAAAAGTCAACCAAGGGATTGAAGTCACTGACCATTTATTTATCAAATATTGATAATGGGCAGCGTGATTATGTCCACTAAGATGGTGCTGCTGCCCATCATCAATCTTCTATCAAAGAATGGTCGTGACTCTTCAATCCCTTAGTCGGTTCTTACAACAACCGCCGGGCATTTCTCAGAGCGTAAACGGACATCTCATTCATCTGGTCAGGTTTTTTTGGAAGTGGCTGAATGATTTGAGGTTTTGGTTGTCTTATAGAGAAACGGGTGCTGTATCTGACGATCGAAAATGGTACTAAAAGATGCAGCCATTTCCAAAAAAACGTGACCAGATGAATGAGATATCCGTTTACGCTCTGAGAAATGTCCGGGAAGAGTTGAAGTGGTAACAAATGTCTTCTTATTGCCGTCACACCATAAAGGATGTATGACTTTGACTAACTTCTCTAAGGCAGTGAGTCCAAACACAGGGCTATGCAAGCGGAGCCTGACACCACTGCCTCCACCGCCGCTGCTACTTCAGCTTCCTGTAGACTTTGACTAACACAACTCAACTCTTCTTGTGGGTGTAAAAGTCAACCAAGGGATTGAAGTCACAGACCATTTATTTATCAAACATTGATGATGGGCAGCGTAATTATGTCCACTAAGATGACGCTGCTGCCCATCATCAATCTTCTATCAAAAAATGGTCGTGACATTTCAATCCCTTAGTCGGTTCTTACAACAACCGCGGGAGGGCATTTCTCAGAGCGTAAACGGACATCACATTCACGTTTTTTTGGAAGTGGCTGATTGATTTGAGGTTGGCTTTGGTTGTCTTATAGAGAAACGAGTGCTCTGACGATCGAAAATGGTACCAAAAGATGCAGCCATTTCAAAAAAACGTGACCAGATGAATGAGATATCCGTTTACGCTCTGAGGAAATGTCCGGGAAGAGTTGAAGTGGTGAAAAAACGTCTTCTTATTGCCGTCACCACACCATAAAGGATGTATGACTTTGACTAACTTCTCTAAGGCAGTGAGTCCAAGCACAGGGCTCGGCAGGCGCAGGCGCGCGGTGGGCGGGTCGCAGCGCGCGCGCAGCTCGGCCAGCGACGGTTCTGGTGCTACCTCCACCGCCGCTGCTGCTTCAGCTTTCTGTAGACTTTGACTAACATACCCCAACTCTTCCCGTGGGTGTAAAAGTCAACCAAGGGATTGAAGTCACTGACCATTTATTTATCAAACATTGATAATGGGCAGCGTGATTATGTCCACTAAGATGACGCTGCTGCCCACCATCAATCTTCTATCAAAGAATGGTCGTGACACTTCAATCCCTTAGTCGGCTCTTACCACAACCGGGGGAAGAGTTGAAGTGGTGACAAATGTCTTCTTATTGCCGTCACCACGCCATAAAGGATGTATGACTTTGACTAACTTCTCTAAGGCAGTGAGTCCAAGCACAGGGCTCGACAGGCGCAGGCGCGCGGTGGGCGGGTCGCAGCGCGCGCGCAGCTCGCCCAGCGACGGTTCTGGTGCTACCTCCACAGCCGCTGCGGCTTTAGCTTCTTGTAGACTTTGACTAACACAACCCAACTCTTCTTGTGGGTGTAAAAGTCAACCAAGGGATTGAAGTCACAGACCATTTATTTATCAAAGATTGATGATGGGCAGCGTTGTTATAGTGGGCACTACTGCGATTGGCAACCCGCTTGCCCTGAAGATTATGGGCATTTACCACCTAAAGCATCCATCAGTGGACTGATATAGGCTGGTGATGATGAGTAACCCGACAAACTTTAGTGCATTCTTGACCACATTTTGCCGTGCTTTGACTAACTTCTCTAAGGCAGTGAGTCCAAGCACAGGGCTAGGCAGCTCGGCTAGCGACGGTTTTGGCACCTCTGGCTCCACCTCGTCTGCTGCTGCCGCTTCTTCTTCCTGTAGTCATCATGGCGTCGAGGATAGTGCCCATCACATCACATCATCACTATAATCAGTCCACTGCTGGACTAAGCCTATCCTATCAACAATACGTATAATCGCAAATGGCCATAATCGCAACGCTGGGCAAACGAATTAGCGATCGCAGTAATGTGTCCACTAAGATGACGCTGCTGCCCATCATCAATCTTCTATCAAAGAATGGTCGTGACACTTCAATCCCTTAGTCGGTTCTTACAACAACCGCGGGCATTTCTCAGAGCGTAAACGGACATCTCATTCATCTGGTCACGTTTTTTTAGAAGTGGCTGAATGAATTGAGGTTGGTTTTGGTTGTCTTAGAGAAACGGCTGTATCTGACGATCGAAAATGGTACCAAAAGATGCAGCCATTTCCAAAAAAACGTGACCAGATGAATGAGATATCTGTTTACGCTCTGAGGAAATGCCCGGGAAGAGTTGAAGTGGTGACAAATGTCTTCTTATTGCCGTCACACCATAAAGGATGTATGACTTTGACTAACTTCTCTAAGGCAGTGAGTCCAAGCACAGGGCTCGGCAAGCGCAGGCGCGCGGTGGGCGGGTCGCAGCGCGCGCGCATCTCGGCCAGCGACGGTTCTGGTGCCGCAGGTTCTACTTCGCCGGCTGCTGCTGCTTCAGCTTCCTGTAGAAATTCATCATTTATTCTAGATTTCTATCTATGGACAAGACGGCAAATAGTACATTACGACACAAGTGCGAAAAACATGAAATTCGAAACAAGTGGCGATGTTTTAAATCGACACGAGTTACGCATTTCGTTTTTGCACGTGTTTCGTACGACGTTTTTTAGTGCAGATGGCCCTCCGAAGTTTTGGACCTGACGTAAAATGACACACTTCTCGCACTCGCAATCGAGACTAAAAAAGGCACCATCCTTACTAAAAATTATTTTCTCAAACATGCAATGAATTATAGTTGTTATGTTCCTTATAAGGCTGCGAAGTATGACGTTTCACGTGCGACCTGGACAAGAGGTCGTTAATGGAATTTAATACAAATCCTGAAGGCCTAGGTCGGCAAAGTGCTCTTTTTTAATTCCATTCCACATAAATTTGTGGCATAGACATGACATTCTGCCACTATTGTAATAAAATTGTTTTTTTACATAGTGGCAGAATGTTACTATAATATACCTCGGCCGGAAATTTGGGATGCCAGCCAGCTGGGTTCGGCTGGCAACCCCTTTCGTCCCGGCCTCTATAGTAATGTATAGGGTGTCCCAAAAATAACGCAGGATTTAAATGTAGGTAATGAAAAAGCATACTTTTTTCGACAAATACCAATTTTTTTTCTAACACACAAAGTACACAGAATACGATTAGGTATTATAATTGCAAATCGCCCTGCAGCCCTGGTCTCCTTGACGGAAAACGGTTTTGACCCCATTTACTGACCGTTTTTCGATTTCAGTGAGTCTCAAATATTGCGATTTAACATAATTGCTTTTATTTAATTGGGGGGTTTTTTATAGTCAAAGATTTACGTCAGCAAGCTCTCGATCGGGCATGGTTTTAAGGAGGGCATTTCACACTGCAGCAACGAAATTCAACCATATTTATGCAAATTTCATACAAAATTTTAACAAAGCAATGCTATGTTACAGCAAAGCCCTCGAAGTAATATTCTCAGCATGCTTTACCATATACTAAACCCTATTCTTTGTAATTTATGATTAAATCAAGAAATAAGAAAGTCAAACAAGAAATAAGCATTGTTCATCGATTTCGAATCTTGCGTTATTTTTGGGACATCTTTACTATAATTATAGTTTAGTGCTGCTTGGAAACAAGCCGCCGCCGCACGCCAGCACGACCACGCGGACCCATGCGGTGGCTGGCGTTTTTGGAGTGCGTCCGCGCTGCAAAGATGACTTCAACTATCTATATACCCGTTGCCGGCGCTGGGCGCGGGCCTGTGCGCGAAGCCTCAGTGCGTCGCCGGGCACGCGCAGCGGCGGCGGCCGCGCGCGCGCTAGTGGCCACGCGCCGAGCACGCCGCCGCACGCCAGCACGACCACGCGGACCCATGCGGTGGCTGGCGGGTACTTCTCAGAACGTAAAAGGACATCTCATTCATCTGGTCACGTTTTTTGGGAAGTGGAAGAATGATTTCAGGTTGGTTTCTGATGTCTTATAGAGAAACGGGTGCTGTATCTGACGACCGAAAATGGTACCGAAAAATGCAGCCACTTCCAAAAAAACGTGACCAGATGAATGAGATGTCCGTTTACGCTGTGAGAAATACCCTGGCGTTTTTGGAGTGCGTCCGCGCTGCAAAGATGGGTTGAACTATCTATATACCCGTTGCCGGCGCTGGGTGCGGGCCCTGGCACGCTACCGCACGCCAGCACGACCACGCGGACCCATGTGGTGGCTGGCGTTTTAAGTGTACGTCCGCGCTGCAAAGATGAGTTGAACTATCGAAATACCTGAACTGAATATACAAACGATACTCCTCCTGGAGTATGTGTGGCTGCTCCCGCGTTTCCGCTACTGCAGCTGTGGCCGGGTCGCATCCCACAAGGGTGGGACGGTCGTTGCACCGTCATTTGGGGACGGTGTTGAGAGGCTGTTGAAGGAAGATTTGCCATGGGCATGGCGAGAGAGAAAATGATTTTGGTGATTCTATATACCCGTTGCCGGCGCTGGGCGCGGGCCCTGGCGCGTAGTCGCAGCGCGTCACCAGGCACGTGCAGGGGCGGCGGCCGCGCGCGCGCTAGCGGCCACGCGCCGAGCACGCCGCCGCACGCTAGCACGACCACGCGGACCCATGCGGTGGCTGGCGTTTTTAGTGAGCGTCCGCGCTGCAATAAAGACCTCCAATGTTATTCACTAAGGAAACCGCCTCGCTGTCAGCGCTGTGACAGCGCTGCGGCAGCGTCGAGCCTAAAAATGGTACATATTCACTAATGTACTTTAAACGACACTAGCGCTCGGCGACGAATGCGGCGTGAGCTGGAACTACACTGCGTCGAGAGTTTGACGTATGAACTTCGTATTCTCTAACGAAGAACAGCGACGAACTAGCCCGCAACCTCACTCACAGCCTCGATTCCTAATGTCAAATCAAACAGCTAGGATTTTAGACAAGGCTGTCTCGACATCGAGCTCGTTGACGAACGCAGCGTCGAATGTGTGAATAAGAGAATAGCATAGCATGTTAGCTTCAGCTTATGTCAACTCTGAACTTAGAGACCACGATACTTTGTATTGGGTATAGAATAAATAAGAGCAAAAGTGTAGACACTAGGGTGGCCCATATTATACGAGTTTTAGAAATTAATAACGCATACCTCCTAAGGCACTGGTCTCACCGCGAGCTACTAAGCTATGAACTATCAGCTATAAACACGAACAAAAGATACGCACTCCCGTGTTAATATAAAATATTTTAAAAATAAAAATAAAACCGCCTTCAAAAATTCGCCCGAACTAAAAAGTTAAAAATAATTTTGGTTCCTACTTCTTAGGATTTCCTACCCAAACCTTTAAACCTTTTACCCTATTCATTGAAATAAAACATTATGGCTAGGTACCCTACAGATTTCTTAGAAGTCGGTGCCAAGCCGAATACGTTCATAGGTATATATTAGATAGAGCTTTGTAACTTACTGTCACTCCGATTACGCTTTTATCAACAGAATGGTCTGCCTCAGTCATTTTCATGAGAGCATAACCGGAGTGACAGTAAGTTACAAAGCTCTATCAAATACATATAAGTTACTCGCAAAGTGAACATATTTGGCTTGGCACCGACTTCTAAGAAATCTGTAGGGTACCTAGCCATAATGTTTTATTTCAATGAATAGGGTAAAAGGTTTAAAGGTTTGGGTAGGAAATCCTAAGAAGTAGGAACCAAAATTATTTTTAACTTTTTAGTTCGGGCGAATTTTTGAAGGCGGTTATATTTTTATTTTTAAAATATTTTATTTTTTGCTTTTTAGTAGTGTAAATATAAAATCGTTATTCAGTATGCTCTAAATACTTATAATTAGAATGTACTGCACTGTAGTAGGATATAAAACCTGAACTGGCGAACTTATATGAATACAAAAACAATTTCAAAGGTAACAGACTTAGCATGCCAATATTATTTAAAGAATCACTATCCGCTAACCGACATGTTATAACTACTAAGCAAACACTTGAATAGATCTCGAAAATGTATGATCCTCCAACCCCTAATCGTTAAGGAGTTATTCCTTTCATCATCAGCTCACCAACATGAGACTATGACCACCTAAAGGCAAATACTCGAATAGCCTCCAAAATATATGAAATATGTTATATTTAAAGAATTATCCCCCAACTCCTAATCTCCAAGGAGTTGTACCTTACATCATCAGCTCACCAACATGAAAGGATGACCACCTAAAGGCAAATACTCAAATAGCTTCCAAAATACACGAAATATTTATTTATTTATTTTTATTTTATTTATTTATTTCCACATAATACAATATCATATGTTATACTTAAAGAATTATCCCCCAACTCCTAATTGCTAAAGAGTTGTACCTTCCATCATCAGATCACCAACTTAAGATGTTCATGACTAGATGCAAATACTTGATTAGTCTTCGAAAATAAATGAAAAAGCCATGTGTGCCTACAACATTTGAAGAGTTCCCTCGATTTCTCCAGGATCCCATTATCAAATCTGGATTCGGTGACAATGGGACCAACTAGAAGGTATACCCTTTCAAACAAAAAAAGAATATTTCAAATCGGTCCACGCGTCTTCGAGTAATCGGGGAACATACATAAAAAAAAAAAAGATTTCGACGAATTGTAAACCTCCTCCTTTTTGAAGTCGGTTAAAAAGAGACACGGCTATACTCGCCCAGCTATCAGCTATCATCGCCGGGCGAGTAACGCTGTGTCTCTTTTATTTACACGGGAGTGCGTATCTTTTGTTCTTGTTTATAGCCGATAGTTCATAGCTTAGTAGCTCGCGGTGAGACTAGTGCCTTAATCGGTTTGTTTTACCTCAAAACACACTGAAAAAAAAATCAGTTCATTTCTGTAACTGCAACCCGTGCCCGTGTAAATATGCTCAGGAATTCAGCATTAAAATCTTTCGGAATGCTCGCGAGCACCGTGTATGTAGTTATTATGTCTCACGAAAATTTAAACATTTATGAATTTAAGTATGTAAACAAAAGCACGTGCATGTGTGTGCACTGATTCTAGCCCATTTCAGTCAACGCGACAGTATGTTTTTTGTAGCGGTGCGGCGGAAATACAGGTTGACACCCTCCTATGGAAGCCACGGCAATGAAGTCATAGAGAGCTTTTCAGAAATTAATATATAACTAAGAACTTGATAAGAACGTATATCAAACTTTTACTGCGTGGTGATGGCAGGCAAATCTACACTTTAAATCTAAGGGATTGACTTGTCACTGAATATTAGTTCACAAAACATTGATGATGAGCAGCAGCAACATCATGGACCATGGACACATTACTGCGATCGGCAACCCGCTTGCCCAGCGTGGAGATTATGGGCATTTACCTTCTAATGCGTCCATATTCATAGGAGAGGCCTACGTTCACCCATAACTGAGATTAGATGGGTCATTGTCAGATTTAGGTTATCGTCTTTTCGGTGGACATGCCTAAAGTTAAGGAATTCCTGTACTAATTTTGGGATGAAACAATAGACGGTACAACTAGGTTCCCCGGTCTATATCCCTATGCAATCAAATCGTAACATAGATTTATAAAAGCTGTTAACTTTTGACCACCGAGTGGACAACTTTTGTTTTTCGGTCTGACAATGACCCATATAGGCTTATGATGTGATATCAAAAAGGCTAGATGCTGGAAAATATCTTACGTCATAAATAGCCCTGTAGAACGCCTCATCCGGGCCTACCGCATCCAACTTGACGGCATCAGTCACCACTTCGTCAGACGAGTCTTCTGCGCGCGCAGTAGCCTCTGCCTCCGCCCACTCCTGCGCAGCGCGGGCGTCGAGAGGCACGTCGGAACATGTCACTTGCCTGTCGGGATACCAAAATGGAAATATGATTTAATTGGTAAAGCAAGGAAAATGCAGGGTGAGGTTTTATTCACCTGCCAAACTTTAGAAGGTTAATTCTGAAGTAATTGATGAACTTTTACTATAGGAATGACTTCCAATTCGAGAAGTAATCACCAAATTAAAAATTTTAAAAACCGATTTGTCCAAGATCCCCGATTTGTTTCCATCATTGCTTTCCTATCATCAAATCCTACTTTTTGAATGCAAATGCTTGTAAATTTAAATTACCAAAAGCCCCATACGTGTAGGTACCTATAACATTTAAAGAGATCCCTCGATTTCTCCAATATCACATCATCAGACCCCAACTTGGTGCCAACGGGATCATATCGGGGTTAAAGTTACAAAGAAAAAATTTCAAATCGGTTCACGATTCTCGGAGAAATCGGGTAACATACTCTAACGTACTCCTCCTTTTTTGAAGTCGATTAAAAAAACTGATCCTCCATACATTTCCGCCTACTAATATCTCAGGGTTTGTATGGAACATCTCATTATTTTAGCTTAGTAAGTCCACGTTGATAACCCGGCAGCGGATCATGGTAAGCATACCTTACACTCACACTCAACTCACGTGATGACTGCCCGCACTTCGTTGTATACACGAAGAACGCGTACCGCTGTGCCGGTAAACTCATTCTCTGTTTCCTGAAACATACGACAAATAACCTTAATTATAATAACAATCACAGGTCCTGTGCTACCTGAATCCAGCGGACTGCTGCGATATTCACCAGATCATCAGTCCGCCTTATGGGGCCCTAGGCGTGGCTAGTGGCTAGTGTGTGGTTGTCACTTGAGAACCTTTCCGTCCCAACGACCACCGGTTCTATTTTATGTCATTTTACGTACATGTCTGGCCAATTTCGTTGTGTGGTGACGGCAGTGAGAGTACGCATTTGTTACCACCCCAACTCTTCCCGTGGGTGTCGTAAGAGTCTACTAAGGGTCTAAGGTATTGTAGTGTTATTTTTCAAAAATTGTTGACGGGCATCAGTATCGTAATGGTGGACACACTACTGCGATTACCCACCCAAGCGAGTGGGTGATCCGGCTAGGCAAGCGCCTAGCGTAGCGATTATGGGCATTTATCTTCTAATGTGTGATACGCATAGGACTGATATAGGCTGGATGAGTGTACCGTACCCTGCCAAAGCTATTCGGAGAGGTATGTAGATATCGCGCGATTGAATTGGTTCTGGTGCGGATGGCCTCATTTCTAAGACGACTTAACTTCACTCTTATAAACTGAAACAGATGTTGAAATACTAAAGAAATAACTAGACTGAGTATATTAATTTTGCAGCTGTTCATTTAACCACTGAGCCATCCGGTCTCTCACGTAGGCCCGAGTTTTTAATTATATGAAATCTTAAATAGGTCAGGTAACTGAGTGTTTGAAAGGTTGAAGTACACTAGGTACATTGGATTTTTAAATAGATTACGAGCACGTGGTCTTAATTAGTAGTCCCCTGAAACGTTTTTCGAATAAATAAATGTATATATGTACCTGTGTAGCAGCGTTCAGCCAGACATCAGTGCCGAAGACCGGCGCGTGCTCCACTGAAGACAACCGCGTCAGCTCCAGTGAGAGAAAGCTCTCGCCAGCCCAGCAACCACCGCCACCGCCTGCTCTGGCTGCCACCACCCATGACTCCAACGAACCCTCTGCAAAAGAAAAGTGTTTTTCATTAATGAGGACTACTACAAGCAAGAGCGAACCTTTATTTTTCTTTGGTTTGATCCATAAAATGACATGACTGTATAATATTGCACCCACTCGGCGCGGGTCACCCCGCTCCAGCCCATCCACACTGCCCCATGCCAGTCACTAACCCTATCCCATCTAGTGTCTATATCTGAGTGCGTAGCCAAGATGACAATCGCTAACACTCAATCGTCAACTTACTGTCTTTGTCGTACTAATAAGAAAGAGTGACAGAGAGAAAACTACGCCTGTCACTGTCCATTTCTCATCTTCTAGTCTGCATTTTCGTCCGACGTTAAGTTGGTCCATCACTGCTGCTAGGATTAACAACGGAAATACTTAGTAATATAACAGATTACTATTACTGCGATCTTCAGCATGCACCTGTAACTCTTCGGACACCTGGGTGGACCTCTTGGCCGCTTACCTTCTTTAGTGTCCATATCTGAATGTGTTGCCAAGTTTGAAATCACTAAGGCTCAGTAGCGGATCGTAGTTTTCTCTCTTTGTCACTCTTTATTAGTGTAACAGATAGCCTTTTGTTCACGATTGAGCGTTGGGTATTTCTATGAGATTTTTTTACGCGTTTTTATTGTTCATTACCATCAAAACTTTATTTTCCGTTTTATGAAAGCAAACGAGACTATTATGCCAGAATAGCAGTCAAACATGCGTCTGCTACAAGATAACCGAAAATGACTCCACTATTTATACGCAGTTCGTCAATAATTTGGGAATGGTAATGACTTGATTGGTGCGACAGAATAACCGCATAGAACTACCCTAGCGATTGGCATCCTAGCTACGTACTCAGTCAATAAAATCTAACCGTCTCGGGGTCGCAACACAGCGCACGCGCCCCTCTGCGCGGACAGCGGCGCGGCGCCCGCCAGCAGCAGCTGCGGCGCTCCGGGCGCCCACTCAGCGCGCGTCACTCCGGTCCAGCCCAGCGACACTGCGCCAAGCCGGTCACTGACTACTCGCATCTAGTGTCTAACCCTCTTATTCAAAAACGTCGTCATAGCAAATCGCTATTGTCGCGCTCTTATAGACATATTGGTAAGATGCTCCATTGCGACATTGAACAATCACTGACCCCCATCCCGTCTAGTGTCTATATCTGAGTGCGTAGCCAAGATGACAATCGCTAACACTCAATCATCAACTTACTGTCTTTGTCGTACTAATAACAGGTTCCTATTGCTACAATCTTCAGCAATACCTGTAAATCTTCGGAAACCTGGGCCGGGTATTTCTCAGAGCGTAAACGGACATCGGACATTTTAGAAGTGGCTGAATGATTTGAAGTTGGTTTTGGTTGTCTTATAGAGAGACGGGTGCTGTATCTGACGACTGAAAATGGCACCAAAAGATGCAGCCACTTTCAAAAAAACATGACCAGATGAATGAGATGTCCGTTTACACTCTGAGAAATGCCCGGCCGACCTCTTGGCCACTTGCCTTCTTTAGTGTCCATATCTGATTGTATAGCCAAGTTTCAAATCACTAACGCTCAGCACCGGATCGTAGTTTTCTCTCTTTGTCACTCTTTCTTAGTGTAACAGATAAAAAGACAGCCTTTTCACGCTTGAGCGTTAGCGATTGGCATCCTACGTGCTCAGTTAATAAAATCTAACCGTCTCGGGGTCGCAACACAGCGCACGCGCCCCTCTGCGCGGACAGCGGCGCGGCGCCCGCCAGCAGCAGCTGCGGCGCTCCGGGCGCCCACTCAGCGCGCGTCACTCCGGTCCAGCCCAGCGACACTGCGCCAAGCCGGTCACTGACCACTTCGCATCTAGTGTCTAACCCTCTTATTCAAAAACGTCATCATAGCAAATCGCTATTGTCGCGCTCTTATAGACATATTGGTAAGATGCTCCATTCCAGTGACATTGAACAATCACTGACCCCATCCCGTCTAGTGTCTATATCTGGGAGCCAAGATGACAATCACTAACACTCAATCGTCAACTTACTGTCTTTGTCGTACTAATAAGAAAGAGTGACAGAGACAAAACTACGCCTGTCACTGTCCATTTCTCATCTTCTAGTCTCCATTTTCGTCCAACTTTTAGTCGGTCCCTCACTGCTAGGATCAACAACGGAAGCTGCGATCTTCAGCATGAACCTGCAAATCTTCGGACACCTAGGCCGACCTCTTGGCCGCTTGCCTTCTTTAGTGTCCACATCTGAATATGTAGCCAAGTTTCAAATCACTAACGCTCAGCACCGGATCGTAGTTTTCTCTCTTTGTCACTCTTTCTTAGTGTAACAGACAGTCTTTTCACGCTTGAGCGTTAGCGATTGGCATCCTACGTGCTCAGTTAATAAAATCTAACCGTCTCGGGGTCGCAACACAGCGCACGCGCCCCTCTGCGCGGACAGCGGCGCGGCGCCCGCCAGCAGCAGCTGCGGCGCTCCGGGCGCCCACTCAGCGCGCGTCACTCCGGTCCAGCCCAGCGATACTGCGCCGGCGCCTGCGACGGACCACTTTCCGTGATCTAGTGTCCATATCTGTAGACAAAAAACTTTTTAGATCGAAGCAGGAGTGTCACTCCGTGTCGCTACAAGTATTATCAAAAGTACCTACATTTGACACAACAAATGACACTCCGTTTATCTAGATATTAGTAAAGTTGTTTGCAGGCGTAGTGAGTGATTAATTAATCTATTGTCTGCAAGTCTCTGCACTGAAACTATGACTATAAGAATATAACTAGGAATATACCAAGATTGACTTAATAAACTGTGGTGTCAACAGTACTTTCGAATCCCAATTTAATCGCGGTTTGATAATACACATGCCGCATTGACCGAAATCGGTCTGTATCAGTGGTAGCGCAGTGCTTTGAAGCGGACACATAAGTACACATGCTTTTGTTTACGTTACAAATATTATTGAATTCTTATTCATAAACTGCTGGACGTAGGCCTATCCTAGTAACTACGTATTATGTGCATTAGGAGGTACACCCACGAGAGAAGGTGGTGACAAATGTATTCTTATTACTGCCGTCACCACACGACTACCTGCCATCACGCTGCCTGGCAAAAGAACTTAACTAATTGAAACATGCTTACGGTAAAGGAGCAGTCCTCAGCAGCTATAGCAAGGAGATCGCCAGCGCGATTCAACGCCGCAGCGGCAAGGCGTGCAGGGCGCTCTGGCGTCAGGCGTGCAATCGGACGCCATGGCGCTATCGCAGCTACGTGTAGCTCACGCCACGGACAGGCGCCATCTGTGATAAAAGTATACGCCGCGAACGTCAGTTGATGTCAAGGAAAACTACATGATTGGTGCAGTAGGTATGTTGCCGCGAGATAAACTTCCTGTCTTTTACTATGTTAATAAGAGGACGGTAGTGTACGTCGCCGCAACATAATCATGTGCTAACTATGCTTATGATGTGATGTGCTCACATCATAAGCATAGTTATATGTGCAAAGACCATAGTGCACATATAACTATGCTTATGATGTGAGCATAGTTATATGTGCATAATGTGCAAAGACCAAGACAATGACTATTGTGTTTATCACAGCTTCAGCGTGTATATCAGTCCACTGTTAAACGTACATAGGCCTCTCCTATTAACTATGCGTAGAACGCATTAGAAGGTAAATGCTCATAATCGCTACGCTGACCAAGCGAATTGACAATTGTAGTAATGTATTGTGTCCACTATGATGACGCTTCTGCCCAGCATCAATTCTCTATCAAAGAATGGTCAGTGACACTTTAATCCCTTAGTTGAATCTTACAACCCCCGCGGGAAGAGTTGTTAAGGTGCATTCAGACCAAACGAGCATTCGGTATTCTATACACCACTCTACGCAATCAACGAATCATGTTTTGTGTAACGATCGAATTTCGTAGAGTAGAGGGTTAGGATAGCGAATGCTCATTTGGTCTGAATGCACCTTTATGACGATAAATGTATTCCTACTGCTGCCACCACACGGCCATCTCACAGCCGTCACCTCACGGCCAAATAAATGTATTTATGCTTAATTATTATAGAAATTGCGAATCTACAGTTTTTTACATCTTTACTCACTGTAGTGTATGCGAGAAAGAGAAGCATACATTTGTCGTCTCCTGCACGCACGGCTTAAAGACGCGGGATGTAAAGCCTAACAACTTTCTATTTGACCCTGACACAGTGTCGCTACAAACAGTTTACCTATGGCAATAATGTGATGTCATGTCAGTAACCAATTGCAAAACATTTTCCAATGGAATACTATTCAATCCTTCGTCCTTTCTTTGGTTTAAAGATTTTATTGTATTTAAGACGATTTTTCTTGCTTCTATTGGTATCTTTTTCGGCATTTTTATGATGAAATCGTTTAAGTCGCGATATATTTTATTTTTGTTTACATCGGTGACATTCGATGACATTCAACGCCTGGCCTACTACCGCGAAAATCGAAATTCGTAAATTTCGAGGATGTTTCTCTGTCACTCAAACGAAGGCGTCATTAGAGTGAGAGAGACAAATCCTCGAAATTTACGAATTTCGATTTTTGCGGTAGGGCCGCTGATGTCAAACAGTAATCATTGCCAGTAAAATAAATTAGTGTCACTGAAAATCCGCAACATGGCGAGGGTCAAATAGTAAGTTGTTAGGCTTTACAGTCTATGACTTTTATCATCAATGATGAATGGCCGACGGCGGGAAGGCTGTGTTGAAGTGATTGCGGTGCAAGGAGCCGATATCGGTGCTGATTACGATTATTACGAAGTCCAAGTGATCACAGTGATAAATAGATACGGATACTACACTCACCATAAATGGCAGCCAAAGCGTGCACCTCTCCTCCTTGCGAACACAGCAGCTGACGCCACACGCCCGCACGCCTGACTGCCTGACGCCACAGCCGGCACGTGGCGCCGGCGAACGCCAAGTCGACGCCACTCAGCCATACGAACACCAGTTCTAGCACGACATCCAACCAGAAGTGGGACTGCTGAATTCTTACAACTGTCACCACACGGCCATCTCACTGCCGTCACCTCACGGCCAAATAAATGTATTTATGCTTAATTATTATAGAAATTGCGAATCTACAGTTTTTTACATTTTTACTCACTGTAGTGTATGCGAGAAAGAGAAGCATACATTTGTCGTCTCCTGCACGCACGGCTTAAAGACGCGGGATGTATCTATAGTCTATGAGTTTTATCGTTAATGATGAATGGCCGACGGCGGGAAGGCTGTGTTGAGGTGATTGCGGTGCAAGAAGCCGATATCGGTGCTGATTACGATTATTACGAAGTCCAAGTGATAACAGTGATAAATAGATACGGATACTACACTCACCATAAATGGCAGCCAAAGCGTGCACCTCTCCTCCTTGCGAACACAACAGCTGACGCCACACGCCCGCACGCCTGACTGCCTGACGCCACAGCCGGCACGTGGCGCCGGCGAACGCCAAGTCGACGCCACTCAGCCATACGAACACCAGTTCTAGCACGACATCCAAACAGAAGTGGGACTGCTGAATTCTTACTACTGTTACCACACGGCCATCTTACTGCCGACACCTCACGGCCAAATAAATGTGTTTATACTTAATTTGTACAGAAATTTCGAATCTACAGTTTTTTACATTTTTACTCACTATAAATGGCAGCCAAAGCGTGCACCTCTCCTCCTTTAGGACTGCTAGATTCTTACTGCTGCTACCACATGGCCATCTCACTGCCGTCACCTCACGGCCAAATAAATGTATGCATGCTTAATTATTATATAAATTTCAAATCTATAGTTTTTTACATCTTTACTCACCATAAATGGCAGCCAAAGCGTGCACCTCTCCTCCTTGCGAACACAGCAACTGACGCCACACGCCCGCACGCCTGACTGCCTGACGCCACAGCCGGCACGTGGCGCCGGCGAACGCCAAGTCGACGCCACTCAGCCATATGAACACCAGTTCTAGCACGACGTCTAGCCTGGCGTGAGATTGCCATACTGTTTCTGCCATTGCAACGTTTTAGCGGTAACTGGAGGCATTTTCTGCGTTCACATCTGTAATTGTTAGATTAATAAGTATAATTGTAAACGGTTTACATATTATTGCAAAATTTTTGGGATAAAATACTAATTCGTTTTTGGGAATTACTATTCTGCTTCACTTTCGAATTACCACCGTGTATTGTTAATTTCTCATTAGTAATTCCTGCGTATATGTGGTTTAGTGAGTAAATTACTTTTCTTTTTTTTTTGTTTTACACTGTGTTCGTATTGTTTTTGAGAGCGGGCAACTTCATTCTGGTTCATTTGACATGAGCCTACAATATAGGTAGATTCAGATCCATCCGTAATATACAATTTAGCCATTTAGCCACTCAATTTGCTTTTGGTAATTGTGGTTACCAGCTGTCACTCTTATTTTACAACATAGGATAGGAATAAAGCTCAACCAAAATTTCAAAGCAAATGAGTGGCTAAGAATAAAAATAAAACATAATAGGGTGTACTCTACTCGGGTACTTAGTTCTGAATGTTCAAAAACGCCGGATAATTTCGAAAGATGACACTTAAGACGATATAATTACAAGTGATTTTTCTGTTATTTCCAGAATAACACTAGTTTCGGAATTACGCTAAGGCACCTTATATCTAATACCTACAGTTCACTTTTCTAAATATGTTCACATTTCAGAACCTTTCCCCCCAAGCACAAGATTCAAAATCGTTAACATTTTTTTGGATTTTACCGTACGTCTAGAAGTAAATACAAAAACATCTAAATGACAAATTTAATCACCTTTTAAAGAACAAAGATCGGTAAGTAGGTATTCACCTAGATAATATTTATTCCACTGTATTCACTAAAGATCGCGTGAAGCTCACAAACTGTAGCTTTGCGCCGAGTTGCGATCACAAATAGAAATCAGCTGTCTGTGGGTCGCGTTACGTCATTGCGACTTTGCAAAGCTAATAGTAGATATTTACTTTATAAAACAGGAAACCTAGTACCTAACTTTACAATTCATCGTCTAACCGAAGAGAGTTAATTGTGTTTCAAACTATATTCGAAATTAACTTCCGAGTAATATGAGATTTTTTCGATAGTATCGTAGCTCCAAGTTTTGACATCTAAATTCACGCCATCTGGCGGGATAACGTTGCATTCGTTGCAAGCTGCGGGAACTCTTACTTGCCGAAAGTACAATGCTCTCAAAGTTCTCGTTATGCGTTTGTTTAGAGTTCTACCAAAAGAGGGCGCCAGGGGTCTCAATGCAGAAAATAATAGAATATTTTGAGACAGGAGCTAGGAAATCTAATTAGAATTAGGAATGATATACCACCTAACGTCGGGATACAATGTAGTTTTATGTACCCAGTAGCAACAACTTTTATAGCAAAAGAGTCTGGTCGAGCCAGCTACCTCATATCATATCGTGAATGGATTTCCTAGACCTATTTCGTAGACAGTGTAGTAAACAATGTCAATAAGCCACACAGACGGAAATTACTAATAAGAAATATATAAATAAACATGACTAAAAATTTGGAACAGAAACGAATACCTTACTTACTTTTATTGAAATGAAATTGAATATGAATTAATCTTTTATTATTAATTAGTCTAGTAATTATTAGTATAGTTCCTACAAAATACAAATAATTTATGAACGTGAATACCTACCTAATGCAAAAGATAACATGTCCAGCATGAAATATATTTTTTTCAAACATGCAATGAAATATTATTGTTGTTTGTTCCTTATAATAGGCTGCGAAGTATGACGTCTCAGGTGCGACTAGAATAAGAGGTCGGTAATGGAATTTAATACAAATCTTGTAGGACTAGGCCAGGAAAGTGCTTTTTTAAAATTCCATTCCACATAAATTTGTGGCACAGGCATCATGACATTCTGCCACTATGCATATAATTTTTTTTTTTTTTATGGTTTTGCTGTTTATTTCATTGCATGTTTGAGAAAAGCACTATACAAACCTCGCCGGAAATATGTGGTTGTCCGCCTGAGACCTATCCATGTATATAAATATGTCTTCGGCCGGCAACCCCTTTCGTCCCGGCCTCTATAGTAATGTATCTACTATTTTTAACGAAAGAGAGAACAAAAAAGGAAATTTATTTACTTAAAGCAGTTGTTTATATGTTTAATAACTCAACATATTGAAACTCACGAAAGTATGCTCTGATCTCATTTACCAAAACAAAAACGGGAATGTTTTGTTATGATTCTAGTTATTCTACATTCTAAATACAAAATAATACATTACGATACAAGTGCGAAAAACGTAAAGTGGCTCGCCACTCGTTTCGAATTTCTTAACGCACATTATTACGCCCTACGAAGTTTTCGACCTGACATGAAATGAAAGGACTATGCGTCAAAACGGACCAAAAACCAACAGAGCAGGGAGTAGTGTCATTAAAAAGGTCTGTTTATGTAGGTACTTCATTTCATTCTATAGGTGCAAAGTTGAATTCCATTGGATAATTTTATATGAGAAAGGCGTTCTGCGGGTACTCTCTTAGTAAATCACCGTCGTCCAGACACCATTCATCATAGTATTTACTTTGACTAAAATCCAAATATCTCCGTTTTGCAATGGAATTGAACATAGTGCCCATAGAATGAAATGAAATAAATGTAAATACCTATTTAATGACACCACTTTCAGCTCTGTTGGTTCTTGGTCCACTCTCCATACAAATATGCCCATGGTCCTTTCTCGCACTAGCGCGTAAAAAAACACCATCTGTACTGAAATAGTACATTACGATGCAAGTGCGAATAAAAAAGTTTGAAACGAGTGGAGATAAATTAAAGCACGACCGAAGGGAGTGTTTCAAATCGACTCGACGAATTTTCTTTTCGCACGTGTATTGTACGACGTTTTTCAGTAGGTACATAGGGCACTCCGAAGATATCGACATGGCATAAAATGAACTATTTCTCGCACTAGCGTGTAAAAAAAGCACCACCTGCACTGACTGTACTGAGACAGTTTGGGGAGCGAAGGGAGTGCTGCTTTGATTTATCTCCACTCGTTCCAAACTAATTTTTTTCGCACTTATACATATACTATTCATTCTACATTCATATGTACGTTGTATCCATGGACGAAGGATATTCATTTCAGTTCAAAACTCTCATTTGTTTTGAAATAAAACGTGCGATATTTTTTTTACAAAATATATTTTTCCAGCATGGTATTGTCACGATGTGCCGAAGGCAATGCCGGTGCGATTATCTCCCGGAAGCGTTAGCGATCGTCGTTCTCCCCTTACAAGTTTGCATCCGACCCGGGATGACACACTCGAGTACTATTCCGCCAATACAAAACGAATACAATCATCATCACCATCATATCAGCCGAAACACGTCCACTGCTGAACCTAGGTCTCCCCCAAAGATTGCCACAATGAAAGGTCGTGCCACCCACATCCAGCGGACTCCTGCGACCTTCCTAGATCATCAGTCTACCTTGTAGATATTTGGCCTACCCACGCTGCGCCTTCCGGTACGTGGCCGTACGTGGTTCTGAGAAAGAGCTCGTGAGTAGAAATAACCCAAAATTTAATAAATTTAAAATTATGGAAATGGACAAAATAAAAAGAAATGCAGTGCGTACGGTAAATAGAAAAATGTTAATAATAACAAAAAAACTTGCATTATTTCATAACCACGCACTTTCTGAAAAAAGTAAAGCCCAAAAGTAAAGTAAGGCCCATTCTATTTTAACAACATTAATTATCACTAATAAAATAATCCAGTGCCCTCAAAAAGTACATTTAATTTTTGGGACCTGGACAACCTGATTAAAAAAAGATTCTACCTATACTATAAATATTATGAAATTTATGAAGAATATTTCAAATTAATCCATCGGACCCGTATTTATTCACCGAGTAGAGATAAAAAAATTGGTCAGTGACACTTCAATCCCTTAGTCGACTCTTACGACACCCGCGGGAAGAGTTGGGGTGGTGATAAATGTGTTCTTACTGCCGTCACCACACGGCATATACCCACTCCTCTTGCGGCATGTCCTCCTATTTAGGTATATTTTGCATATTATATTACGCAGTGGCATATAAATTATGACATTCATATATTTTTTGTTATTTTATGTAAATAAGGGTAGGCATTGAACAAAACTCGTGTTAGCTCGTGCGGAAAATAGACAGACGGACAGACAGACAGACAGCCGCACACGGCAGTGAGTTGCATTGTATTTCAACTCAACATTTTATTGTTTTACACCAAATAAAATACATGAACACATAAATGAGATGTACAAATGTTGTGCAACTCATGTAAGTGCCTAATGTAGGTATTACATTAATAATAATGCATTTGCATAGTGCTTAAAACAATTGAAATGTTCGATAATTCTGGTAACAAAAGCACATTCAACAAACAATAAATCTAGGTAGGTATATTAAGAAATAAGGAACTAAGAATAAACATGCAATTTTTTAGATGTATTTTAGGTTTATTTAGTTTTAATTTGGTAGATTTAATTAGTTAGGTTTTTTAACTGGCATAAATTGGAAAATTTAAAAAAAATGATGCGTTCTAGCCTTCTCGCCATTGTGTAGAGCAGAAAAATCTGTTTAAAAAAAATACAAAAAGTGGGTCGTCGAAGACCATGTTCATTGTGACGAAGCGAAGCGTGCGCAAAGTTTACTTTTCCGCACTAGTTAGGAAAAGGTATCTATTAGCCTTCTTCGTACAAAGTGCATGTTCAAGGCTAGCCCAAAGCCATAATCAATTGTTTTTTTTTCATACCTACCTAATGAAAATGTTAACGTCCAATTTAATAGTCTATGTTATTTATTTAAGGTTTAATGTTAGTTTGCATAATAAACTAGAAATTTTATTCTCTCCATTATTCACGGTTGATATTGAATTTTAAAATGAAAAAAATTTCAGTCATTCCGTGAAGGTGGAATTGCACCAAACGAACGAATGCTAATTCTATCCCCCATTCTACGAAATCAACGAATTTCGACGAATTAGGTAGGTACGTTTTGTGTAGCGAACGAATATTGTAGAGTGGGGATAGAGTGAGAATTCGCTCGTTTGGTTTAAATCCACCTTTATGTGACAAGTATTTTCATGAGCTTGTTTTTGTGTTGCCGGTTTTGTCACCACTGCTGGACAAACGCCTGTTTTGGCAAAGGCCTGCACTTTGCCGTGGCAATAAATACAAGTAGGTATGAACTATGATTAGGTATTGGCCGTGTGGTGACGGCAGTAAGAATATATTTGTTACCACCCCAACTCCTCCTGCGGGTGTTGTAAGAGTCGACTAAGGGATTGAAGTGTCACTGACCATTATTTGAAAAGATCATGAGCGTCATCATAGTGGACACATTAGGTACTGCGATCGCCGATCCGCTTGCCCGGCGTGGAAGATTATGGGCATTTACCTCCTAATGTATAGTGATACGCATAGTTAATAGGAGAGGCCTACGTCCAGCAGTGGACTATCATAGGCTGATGATGATGATGATTAGGTATGAATGGTATGATTCACATACACATAATCAGAGTCCGGATTTTCCACGGCAAAACAAAACACTATGGTAATCTAGCCAGTGAGAGAAACATTATTTTATCGATATCGATAATTGCTTAGTAGATGACAACCGTCCCCAATTAAAAGTCAATATTTATTACGTTGTTTGTATAAGGTTGCCTACGGAGAAATAGATGCAATTTCTTCGTAATATTGTTTTTTTTTTCTATATACTTAATGCCATTATATATGAGGGTCGTTTCTAAGTTGTCAAATATTCGTTCTTAGATCTCACGGGCTATAGCTAGTCTTATGGAACTACTTTATTTTTAAATTAAAATTATTTCTATTATTTATTTTATTTATCACTATGAATTATGTGTTGATATAGCAGCTCATAGTTCATTAATACTCTAACAGTCATAAAACAAATGGAAAAATATTTAATTAATCAGCAGAATTTAAAATGTAACCGATTCGATATCCACGTGTTACGCATAAGAGCTTTTTCATATTAGTCGATTCGGAAACAAAGGTCAGATTCCTTTTTTTTTTTAATTTTAGTCCTTGTAGACAGGCGTAAGCACTAAGCCATTATGATACTGCCTCAAACGTCGGATTCAACTACGAATGTGTTTTATTTTGAAGCGCGCGATTTTGTGCTTTGATCGCAGCGTTAGACGCATGCGTTTGATTTTTTATGGAATTCTCAACACTATAGTTGTCGATTTCTAAGAATGAACTTTTGACAGTTATAATATGAGGGTAAGAGGTAAAAGTGCGTTCAAACTAAAAGAGCATTCGGTGTTCTAACCTCCCACTCTACGAATTTCGATCGGTACACGAAACGTGATTGGTTGATTTCGTAGAACGGGCGCTAGAACAACGAATGCTCTTTTGGTTTAAGCGCACCTTCAGACTCATCATTTTTTCGTAAGTCTTAACGTCATATAATTATATAAAGCTCATTTCTAAACTGTCAAATTTAGTTTAGTTAATTTTATAGTAACACAGACGTAGCAAACTCTAACGCATAATTAATACGCGGAATAATGCTTATTGACTGATGACCTGGTGAAGGTCGCAGGAGTCCGCTGGATGCGGGTGGCGCAGGACCGGTCATTCCTAATTTCATCCACAACAACAATAATAATAGATTAATTAGGTTGGTCATTTCTATTATTAATGCCTATCTTCCTTTATCAGTTGGCGAACAACATCGATGTTTTGATCGGTAACGGCCGTTTTCGGTCGACCCTCACGTACGTCATCCGCAAGAGACACACGGCCACGTTGGAATTCCGAATACCACCTGTATATGGTCGTCTTTGAAGGTGCTTCACTACTAAAAGCAATAGTTAATCGGTCTCCACATTGTTGTTGTGTTACTCCACTTTTAAAGTCATAATAAATCCAACATAAAAAGCGTACATGGAAAATTGACTTTTCCATACTATTGAACTCTAACTAATCACTCACTTTGTATGAGGGGTTACATTTTTAAAAACATATTTCGATATTGGTCCCATAGTGAAAGTTCATCGTAATGGTTGGTAGACTCGGTCGGTAGCGGGAAGGAACGTCGTCCCTTTCCATCCTGTAGGTACCTACATAATATATACATGTTATAGAATTATGCATAATAATTTAATTTATAAAACATAAATTGAATAATTACTTATACAAGTATAAGTATATATACATACAAATTATGCATGTCCTCATGATAACGAACAACTTTCCCTATTATAAAAATAATATTATTATCGAAATCTATTATTAATGAATTACCTAATTAATCTATTATTCTTTGGGGGAGACCTATATTCAGCAATGGACGTCTTTCGGCTGATATGATGATGACGATGGTGATAATGCTTGTTTATTTAAGTGACCATGTAAAGTTTTCTGAGGTATGAATATTATATTTTTCCCTGATAGCCGTCGTCTTAAGGTTCAAGAAAAAGCGGCTCTTTTATTTTTATGTCCCATAATTTGTTAACAATCTTTTTTAGGTGAGTGAGATGACATTTTTGTGCAGTTTTATGGATGAACAGAAACTAATGCTTTCGTCCGCAATTATGCATTTGTCACGACGCTTGAAAACTAATAATGTTCAAATTGTATTGCCTTTAAATATCCACTTGTAAGATATCAATTTGGAAATGCATGTCGCTCCTGGATAATTTTACTTAAAAGAATTGCCTCTTCCATTCAGTCAGACTATATTTATATAATCTGTCCATATGTACGACGCCTTATAATTACGTACCTGATGTAAAAAACTGTAACGCATTTAGTCACCATACTTACTCAACCTCAGACGTAACACAATTAATCCACGGAAATCTCACCTTTCTTTCACTGTAAACACGAATGTTTTTTTCCCTTAAGAGTGTTGTAGATACGAGGTTGCGTAATTATATCGGCGATTTTTAACGGCGTCGGCGTTCTAGTCGCGCCATCCGCGCCGACGCCGCCATATTGCTGCTGCCATGACGCCGCTCGCCCGCTCACTCGCACTCGCAGCGCTAATCGCTGCCGCGGACACCCTTGTTTGGGAGATTGACAGTGCCAAGCCGGAATGCACTGGATTCAAAATATGTAAGTTTAGTGGGGTGAGATAAATGAGATAATTATGCCGTTGTGGCCAAGGGAAGTTCTCAAATACTCTGTTTGGTTAGGCATTGTAAACCTATCTAGCAGTTATCGTTTTATTGAAAACCACGAGCAGAAAATAAGTTTTAGCAAATATGTATAACATAATAAGGATATACAGTGATTTACATTGTTTTGATTATTTGAGTGCCTAGTTTGGATTTAAAATGCATTTTTCAATAAAAAGATACTGCAATATTGTTCACATTTAATTGAATACCTAACCAAACAGATTATCTAGCCAAATTTACCTGTGAAAAGTTGCAGGAATTTAAATTTAGCAGACACATTAAACTTTGACAAAACTAAAAGGTATTAATATAATTATGTTCGCTTCAAGTAAATTTAATTAATGGCAATTTACACTGATTTCATTGAAATGATAATGTCGAAAATGTAATGCGACCATTTTAACTGTGTGCCCTTTCTGTTGTGTATCACTTTACGAGATTTAGCTAGTGTTATGCGTTTTTGACACATTGTGTAAGAAATTCAGTAATAAATATATTGACCGATATTTTTAGCTCTTCGTCGGGACGACGGAATCCCAATCGAGGATTTCAAATTCAATTTTCGGACAGACGGTTACGAAGTACTGCACGACATTCCAGATGTAAGTACAAATTGTGTGATAAATCTAAACATAAACGGTTTGTTATAAAAATAGTATGTTTTTGGTGTTGGGCAACTTGTTTACATTTTTCCATAACTTAGTTTACTAGTATTTTCTATGGTTACTCACTAATAAAACAATTGACTAATTAATTAATAGCATATATAACGCATATATAATAGGGTGGATCGAATATTTTTTTTTTCGATTTTCGAAATGGGCTAGTTCTAAGTCGATGCTCCATAATAAAGTAAATGAAAAACATTATGGTCAATTCTTAATATTCGTACATCTTGTACTGCCCCAAGACCACTGAAAATATGAAAATTATAGACAGATCTAAGTCGGTGTTTAAGGCCATTAAAAGAAAATAAAAATATTCAAATCATCTATTTATTATTAAAAAAGATACAAATAATCTAGTAGTACACATTTCTTGCAATTAACATGATTTTTTATCTTAGAAAATACCTTGGAAAATTGTCAAAATTTCTCACGCTTACATTAGTTTGTAATCTCTCTTTGTGTTAAATACCGGCATTATTTTCCGCGATTCTAGCCTAGTCTTTATGACTATTATCAGACGCAGACTACAACGATACACCAAAATTATAGTTATCTTTGCCAAAATGTGGCCCACAGATTACAATATGGTTGATGTTTGACAGGCTTGGGGCAGTATTAAAACTAAGAAATTTTAAAAAATAAGTTAATTTCCTTTTAAAGTAATAAGCAGAGCATCTACTTTTCACTAGCCCATTACGTTTTAAATAAAAAAAAAAAAACTCATACAACCGCGATCCACCCTAATATATAAGTCAGAATTTTCGTTGCCACCAAGGAGTATAAATGTACTGTTTAAGTTCTTTCACTATATAGGGTAATATTTGGGTCATGGAGCAAGTGTAAACTGGGTACTAGAGAATAAATCTCCAAATTATGACTTGATTGATACTTAACAAACAATAATTTTATCTGTCAAAGTCAAAGTCAAACTATTCCTTATTCAATTAAGCTTATTAATAAGCATTTTCGAATCGTCTGACATTATCAAG
>JALPQI010011926.1:0-35304 GCA_025490895.1 Thaumatotibia leucotreta
TGTTTTGATCTCAAATATTTATAATGAACTTGTTGATAGTTTACATCTTTTACAATCGTATTTAAATCGTATGTTTAAAATATTGATGAATGAAGATGTATTGTCAATTATTACCAGAGATCGGACAAATGTGCGTCATTGTTCGCAATAATATGGATATGACTCAAAATTTGATTAAATGATTAATTAAACGAATAATTTCTCGAAATTTTTTTTCGAAGTTTTGAGGTGACTATTTACAAAGGTTTTCCTAGTTACTGGTGTCAAATAGGTAATTTTCTGATAATGATTAAATGATTAATTTTTCAATCAACTTTGGAGTCATGTCCATACTATTGCGAGCAATGACGCACATTTGTCCGATCTCTGATTATTACTGACCTGACATCGGTAATTTAGAAAAATGTACAGTCGCTATCATAAACATGTGTACATACAATTGCAATCAGATATATCGTGGCGTCCGGAGTGGCCAAAAATATCTAACCACGCTTCTATCCTTAGGGCTTGTCCATTAATCACGTTATACGATTTTGGCCTGTTTTAGACTACCCATCCCCCATGGTGATATTTGGTGATATTTTTAGGAACCCCAAGCCAATATGACGTGTAATTTATTGCCAACTTAAGTAGTAGTGTTATTAACACTTGAATTTACGTATGTTATTAAGCACACGTGATGGGGAAAAAACTTTTTTATCAACTACGAGGTAAATGTTCTCGAAGTTTTTAAACTTAGTATTTAAAGTGTTTAAAAAAAAATAAGATTTTTTTACTAGCTAGCTATAATGCTGTTCAGCGGAGAGCAACAAAAAATTACACGTGATTTGTCCGATGAGACCCCCCCCCCTCCCCTATGGTGATAATTGGTTATTTTTCCTTAACCCCCCCTCCCCCTGTACAGTATGACGTGATTAATGGACAAGCCCTTATGGCAATAAAGGCGTGTTCAGATATTTTTTAACGCTCCGGACACTAAGATATATCTGATGGCAATGATGGCTACTGGACAAGGTGGTTTAAAAACAAGTGCGTTCCTGTTGCCTGTGAAGTTTTGGGACTCGAAAAAAACTACCCTTAGGAGGTTTTTGGAAGATTCAAAAGGGTCGATAAAAATTTGGAATAACGTTAAATAGTATTCGTCGCTACTATTAGGGTGCGGCTCCACTGACGCGGAGCGGAGCGGAGCTGTGCAAAATTGACCAATTACATTCTTCAAATTCGAATGATGCGGCCGCACCCTTACTATTGAGTACTTACTTATTTCTTATTCTATGTCCCAACACCTCACTGCAACAAGGCATTTATAAATTTCTATACCTTGCATAATTATGAGATGTTCATAAAGGGTCTAGCCGCATACTCATATTGAAACTGCCCCTCGCTGAAAAGTGTAGCTTAGTGTAGCGTAGTGTAGCTTTTTTTATAGCTATAAAAAAATAAAAACTTTTTTAATTTTTTTTTGCATAAACAAGAGGATCCTTAGCTTGAAATTTGGGAAAACGATATCTTAATATAAGACAGACAAACGCACCAAAGAAAGCTACACTTTTCAGCGAGGGCCAGTTTCACTATGAGTATGCGGCTAGACCCTTTCTGCCCTAGCTGTCATATACAATATTGGATTAGCAAAATTATTAACTAACACTCAATGAGTAATGATTTTTTTAAATAAAATCTTGAGTGAGTCTTTGAGCCTTTCTGTTCTTAAGTCAAATTTGATTTGATGAGATTTTTCATCACTTTTTTATATGAACATGCATTTACTTATACACAAATGTAAATTAATCATGATGGAATTCAGTATTATCTGTGAGGAACTTCATACATTTTCTAAACGTAAATTGTGATAATATTCGAAGGCTTGGTCCACATATTGTCAAAGGTTACTATGAGAATTTTGTAGAAATGTCTGTATTGTAATTTTATATGTAATAGACGGTCCTCTTTTTCTGGTACAGTCAGAGACAAAATAGGTTGTATATAAAATGCTCAATGTCCCAGTGCACTTTAATTCTGTGTTATAAGAACGTCGTAACATATTTTGAAGTGGATTCTTTCGATACATATTTTTGCACTTGAATGTACGGTTAACCATGTAATACGACATAGGCTTCACACTTTTCTACTGATTAAAAAATAATTTTATCAATGTCATAAAAGCGATAAATGTCATTCGTCTCGCTTCGGCTGGAACGACGCGACCCGAAGCCGGTCTACAGATGTGCAGAGTTGGGCATAAAGTATTAAGATTACTCCTTCCGATTACTTTTGTAATCTAGATTATAAAGTATACATTCAAATGTAATTTACTGAAGTAATCGGATAATTTTTTGCCCAACTCTTCAGATATGATACATTAATCGCTTATGGCATTGACAACTTTATGATTGTTTAACTGGTGAATATCATTCTTATCGGCAGTCGACAGGTTGGATTCCCTACAAAATGTTTGCCGAAATGTAATGTTAAAAACTGATATTTATTATTTTTTATAATGTCGAAGCTGACCTCACCACCGCTAGCACAAGTGACGCGACAGTATGTCGCGCGAGATCTATTACGTGTCTATGTCTAATTGTATTAAATAAACAGTGACAGATAATCATGGCGCTCGTACGATACTAATATAAGATTGTGTCTTGCGTGAAACGACATGTCAATACAGACAATTCTTCTAATTTCTACTTGAAAGCTTTAGATAATATTGCCGGTTCAAACATTCGAGTATAAATGCAAATGATGCAATATGAAAGAGAATTATTGTGCGAGTGAACTGCTCTGGGTTTATACAAATTATGGGCCTATTTCGTAGAAGTTTTATGGCGTCGATAGGAAATCGTGCTATAAAAGTAATTAACGGAAAATATAAGTATATTTTTATCCTTGACTTTTGCTGGTTTAAAGTCATATAACATGAAAAAACCTTTAGAAACACCCATCCTCTTATCCATCCTTATTAAATCCAAGTCGAATATTTAATCGACAGATATATTTAAAGTAATCATTACTAGAAATCGCAAAATGCGCATTGGACAGGAAATATTGAGAATTGATATTGAATATTAATTGGCATCAATGTAAATTGGTTGGCTAGACTGTGCCTACTTATATATGATTATAGAAAGAATCTAGCCTAGCGTTCATCTAGAAATCGCTTATAGCGTCCTACCGCGAACTACGAAATCCGCCAATTTCGAAGATTTGTCTCTTGTCACTCTGATGAAGCCTTTATTGTAGTGATGGAGACAAATCTGCGATAATTACGAATTTTACTTATTCTGCCCATCATTTGTGTAGTAACCTAACGGTCACTCTAACTATATAAATATAATTCCATATATCATAAATGCAGTATTGTTGTAAATAGTTGTACATGTCCTATGTAATATATGGATCAATTGTTCTTTGTACATGAACTGTTTTGTAGTTGTTGTTTCGTGCCCAAAATGGAAGAATTGTAAAATGTAAATCCATGAAATTAAACACTACATTCTTGAAAAATCGAGAATCCGAAGTCTAGCAAAAAGAGTACAAATTAAAAAGTGGCAACATCGTCATGTTATCCCGTATCCTTTATATGAATTTGAAAAGGACGAGACTACAGTGTCACTTTATAATTTCTACGCTTTTTTTATTATTTTGTGCTACTCTTGCACGTATCTATACATTTAGTTATTGTCAGTAACAAATTGTGTACTACGAACAAAAAACCATGGAAGTCGGACACCATACAAAATTGCCTTTCAAAAACGGTCCATAAATTTGATAAAAAGTGTCACCCGTATGGATGGGTTATAACTTATACCCGGATATATCACACTTATGATTGTCTATAATAATCTATATAAATAGAAAAACGCCATTTAAAAATATAGTTGTGATAGGTCTATCAAATATTCGAGTATTTAGTATATTCTATTAGATATTGCCAATGACGTTGCGCTGACATACGCGGTTTATTTTTATGAAAAGCGCTATGCCGGCCCATTGCGGCTCAATTGCACAATCGTTTTTGGGGGCATTTTTGAGCTCTCGTTTGACGTCCACGTTTATTATAATTAAGACGCATTTCCACTTAGTGTTCTGACGGAGCATTCACGTGTTCGTGGGCTGACGAACGAACATTTTGCTATGTGCAATCCTGTTTTCATCTGCCCAAGAACGAACGAATGCTCGCTCATGATACTAAGTGAAAATACGGCTTTATAATGGTCAGATTTCGTACTTTAGCGAACTTTGATAATATTTATTAAACCCCTTATTCTTAAAGGTCTTCTAACTTAACAAGCCGTTAAGTATTGTTCGTCCCTTTTGGGCTTATCAACATGTCTATAAGAGCAAAAGGAACAAACAATACATAGCGGCTTGCTAAGTTAGGAGACATTTATGAATAACGGGCTAAGAATCTAGTGTTTGTTTTCTGGTTAATCTCGTTTTGGGCACGGATCTTTAGTTGTATGAAGTGAGATGTAAATATGTGCAGATGTTTCTATGGTGTAGATGATTTTAAGAACAAGAAACTTAATAACAATATATGTATTATAAGTCGTTTGTTGTTTCATTTGTCTTTTGTTTCATACCACGACGGTTGGTCAACTTGTCTGACAACTCCTGAGTATCAAGTGCTTTGCTTATTCTGGCCTTCCATGGCGAGCGGAGTGGATTCATTAATTTTATTATTGAGGAGTATCTTTTAAAAGGGCTTATTTCCACTCTGTCAACAATAGTACATCGTGCATCAAGGGAGGTAAGTACGGAATTACTAACCAGTGTTCGAAGTAGGGCTCGTGGTCGTGACCGTGTTTCGTGTAACCGTAGCCGGATCCCCGTTGCCGTGTACACGGGGATACGTATCTTAATTACACGCAGATCCGTTCCGCCCGCGTTGTTGAGTGACGATTCGATGCGTTGTCTTTAAGGACTAAGGAAAACTGATGAGAATGTACCGTGATATTTGTGAATCTAATTTAGTGGTTACCTAATTGCCTTTCTAACGTAAAGTGCGATAACTTAGTTTGAAAATGTAATAAATAATTGTACTTAATTTCAGTATGATAACGTGTATACGTACTGAAATTAAATTTTACATATTACTTACAGCTTTTTAAGGTACAATTATAAAATATAGATATTTTCTGAGTTCAATATTAATAAAAACTGACACATTGTCAATGTCATGTATTAATTACCTAATTTAATAATGAGATGTGAACGGAAGTAAAAAAATATATAACACAGTGCGGAGTAAATATTTTTTCTTAGTTCTTAATATCATAATTTAAGTTTTTCTTTTGTGCAATAAAATTGATATAAATAAATACATAAATCAATATTGAGGGTACCAGACAACGATTAATCTATACTAGGAAACCCATAACTCAGGAACAAAATAAATGCGTCATAAATATACAAATTTGCAGCGTTATTTCCTACAAAATACCCACCTAAAGGAACTTTTAAAATACAAAAGGATATTAAAAAGCAATATAATTAAAATATACAATATACTAACTCATTGGATGTCGTGACGATGACGGGAGATTTTAGGTGTACCGCTTTCAAATGCTTTCCTATCGATCCTGTTGTACCACCACGACACGAAAACTCATTGTTCGTACGATCATTGCACAAAGTGCATTAAGCCGTGTCACCGAACCTGGTGGCATAACTCCATACCCAACTTATCTTCATTATTAATACACTTTAAAAACGCTATCTTCTCACCAACAGTAACAATACAAAAACGTAACAAAATAATAATAAAAGAATTAAATTAAATTCGACTCAACTCTCGCTAAGTCTGTCCGGACTGCAATCTTATTAGTGACTAAACACATATAAAACCAAAACCCGAAATAGCCTTTTTCGAATTAACTAAAACATCCCCGCTTATCTATATCAAAACAAAGATGCGGCTATTTCATTCAACTTCACAAACAAAAGGTGTACTAGGTAAAGCCCAAGTTATCATATTTATCAGTAAAATTACCACGTGTGGTCAATTACATCGCAGACAAACTATTGTTAGATACTTTGCGCGTGCAAATTCTTAGTACCTATAGGTCTTATCTACAAAAGGGCCGCCTGGCAGGTAATAAACTTAAATGAACGACTGTATTATCTTTTATGTACCTACCTATAGCAATTTGGCCAAATATTTTTAACATTCTTTTTTCATTTTTCTATCTAGTGATTCAAAATCACAATATAAATTCTAATCCATAAATAACACCGTCGCTTGTTATATAGAACACAGTACCTACCACGTTATTCTATAACATAAATCGATACGAAAAATGCAAGTCTAATCAATAAAATCCCGTTCGTCCCGATTCAGAGTATAATACTCAATACGTACTTTAAAAACAAGTTGTCATTCAATAAGATTTATGCGTCGCTGGACTAAAAGTAAATATGGCGAGGTATAAAAATGTCTACATATAAAATAAAAATTGGTCCGAGTATTAGAAAGCTAATACCTTAAAATGCTTAAGTCGTTACAAGTCGGAATATAAAAATGACTACTTTCAATGTCTACAAATGTCTAAGTCTTATCAAGTCGGAATATAAAAATGACTACTTTCAATGTATACAAATGTCTAAGTCTTATCGAAGTCGGAATATAAAAATGACTTCTTTCTTTACACAGGTCCAGGATTATAATACATATACGAAAACAAAATTCCCCTCGTAACATCTAGTTCTTAAATTAAAACGAATAAGATTCAATAAATATGGACGAAAGCGATCAACTGAATTCTAAACAGACAATTATCTATAAATTATTAAAAGAACTGAGAACATTTGAAAATATATTTATTAATTATTTTTAACAAAACTACTAAACCAAATTGCTCTGCTTACTCTTAAAATAAAAATATTTTATCCATTGTTTCTCCGCCAAAATTATAAGTTCAAAAGTTTATTCGTAGCGTTCCAACATGTTGTATCGTAATTTGAAATCGATAACTTTGTCAAGAAGCTCTATCGGTGTCATATCTTCCTCGATTAGTTTCACTAAATACATCTCATACGTCCTATCGAATAAAATGTCCGTGTTCCGTCGATTCTTTCTCGTTGAAAAAAACAAGACTGTTTTTAATTATACACAAAATCAAAATGATTCGCTTCTTTTTTGAGTCTGTATATAAATTCCAACACAGACAGCTTTTTCATGAATTTGGATTTTAATCTCCTGTGCCAGCCTTCCAGGATATTCGTGGTTCGGTGTTTATTAGTCGAGCAACTTAGGACATCCGTCGGAAATTTGTGTAGCCAATTATCTGTAAAATATCTTTTGAATTCAGTCAAAGCGTCACTGCGTGGAGCTAGTTCTAAAATTGACCTCCACCCCTCATACATAATTTCGGCCGGTAGTAACGGCAGATTTGCTGTTCTTCGGATTATGGTCCAACCATCCCTTGCTTCGTCCAATCCCAATTCCTTAGCGTTGTTAGTTATCGCTTTTTGGAAATGAAAAAAGCAACCAAACACTTCTGCCTCTGGAAATACTTCTGTCACTGCATTTATTGCTGCCAGTTCATAGTCACATTTATATTGTTTAATATTCAAATTTAATTTTTCTTTCAGTAATTTAAAAAACCTGATGTACGTATTCTGATTTTTATTTGGTAATAGACCATACGCAATTCGGCTGCCCTATGCAGAAATCAAGTATCTGTGTTTTGGCAAATTTTACAGTAGAGCGAAAAAACGTTTTTTTTAGACTTTTCTTGATTACATGTTTACTAGTTAAATGATAGCATTAAAAATTGTTGTGTTTTATTATGCAAGATATCATTAATAGGAAACTATAAAAAAAAATTCAAAATTATGAGGCCAATCATTTTAAAATGCAAAAACAGTTTTCTGCATAGAATGCGAAAAGATAATTTTAAAGCTTTTCTACAAGAAAACAAGTATCTGTATATAATTTCGTGTTTTAGTAAGCTTCTTCTTTATAAGTTTATAACACAAGCATATTTTATACTACATTTTAAATGCCAATAATTTAGTATATGTCATACTTGTGTAAAATATATTAATGTAGTATGTATTTCAAGTATTTCACGGAAAAGAAGCCCCTATTCTGTTTGAATGCAAGTTGTTTTAAAATTCATAAATGTAGCACAAGTTTTTTTTTTGGAACGAAGTATTTCTCATACAGAAATGCTTAAAAAATTACATCAATTACTTAAATTGTAGGAAACTACAAATACCTCAAATACCGAACCGAAAAAGAACTTCAAAACCGACAGTCTGTGGAAAATATCTAGACGCAGGCGTGGAAGACATAAAAACAATGGAAAGTTATAGTTTTGTTCAATAAATCAACATACAATATAGTTGTATGTATATTTTATTATTTACACTTGGTACAGAACATAAAGATAAAAATACCTATATAAATCAACCTTATGATGATGTTTGAACATCTGTATTAACTAGTCTATGAAATCTAGTGATTGTGAATTTTATTGCAATTGGGTTAAAAATAATTGCTAATTACTTGGCATTAAGGGCACTAACTTTTCCAAAATCTTTTTTTTTTGCTGACCTCTGCCTCCTAAGACATTGTTTTTTTTTGTAATTCGTGCACTATTTTTTCTGTAAGAAGTCCACTACTTTCTATTCCTTATTCAAATTATTTTTATATAAAATACAGTCTCATATCCGTTTCTGAAGCAAACTTCGACCACGTTTTTCAATAACAAATTCCTTAAGTTGTCATTTTTATAATTTTTCATCAAGCTAGTGGTAGAAACTACCACAATTCTCGAATTTTACTCATGTTATTATTTTCTAAACATAATGTAGAAACTATCTGTTTTGCCCTATGGCGAGCATTTGAATGAAACCATTCCAGTGTTCTTTGCGTCTTTTCACTTTAAATAACTTATACAGCCAGGAAAACACTTCAGTTATCAGATAATAAGCACTTAAATAACACTTCACGTGTGTATACGAACTATGAAAAAACAGCCATATTCATTACTTGAATTAAAAAGGTACCACAGGACAATTTCTACCCGAAACTCATATAAATATAAGGTTTTGGTATCCTAATAAAATGTAAATTTCTAAGCTAAAGTCAAGTAACTCTGCGATCTATATCAACATTTCTATGCTAAAGTCAAGTAACTCCGCGATCTATATCAATATTTCTACGCTGAAGTCAAGTAACTCAGTAATCTATATGAATTTCAAGTATCTTTTGCAAGATACTTGATTTCAACGTAGAATTAGGGTATATACTTGTATTTAGCGTAGAACACCCCGTTAAAAAAAGATACTTGGATTTTTTAAAGTTCTGTATTTAGAAAAATATTCATTATTAAAAAAAAATTAAATACTAAAAAATGCATTTTAAAACAGTGAATCGAATGGTGTAAAAAAACTTTTTTTGATAAATTTCGAGATACTTGATTTCTGCGTAGGGCAGCCGAATTGGGACAACGTTGTTTGTGTCGACGTTCGATCCTAAATCCACGTGCACGGTATACAACTGGCGAAAAGGAACAGGGCTTAACTTAAATGTACCATCACCTAAAAATGACTCTGCTTCGTGAAATGTATCTAAGTAATCTCGGGCAGTTGTTGACGAAAATATTAGAATTTTATCACGGCGACCATCTTCCGCAACCAAAAAATTGCTTGCCAAGCAGAATGGAACTTTGACGTCAGCTACATTCTTGTAATTTAATTTTTCGGAACCCAGGTGCCGCTTTCTTGCCTTGTAGAGACTGTCTTTTACTTGCTTGAAAAAAGGCATTTCATCTATGTACGTCTTACGTTCTTGTTGCAAAGGTTCCATATATTTTTCAAATGTGGCTTGTATTGGTGCGAAATCTTTGCATATTTCATCCTTACACTTGCGTAGAGCTAGAAACACCTTGTTTTTCTTCTTACTCCTCTCGCAAGTGTGCTCGCTCCAGCGAGTTATCATTTCATCAGATGCATTCGTGGTAACTGAAGCTGTACATGTAATTCTATTTACACAACGCCAAAGCGTGGTATCACTGATAATATTTTTTTTGCCGAAATTATACCTAAACCCATCATGAAGAAGAGTAGGGCGTTGCTTTTGATTTTTCGAGATTACAAAATCTCTGTTCATTTTCTCACGCCATGAAATACAATGACAGACTTGACAAATCATTCATTACACCAGCATTTCGCCAGTTAGTGTCATTAAGAGGTTTGATAAACAAAGTATGTAATCTTGGCTCACTGCTGGTGGACGACCTTCTTGAGAAAGCTTTTAACGTGAAGCGGTAGCAGACAGGCAGAGTTACTTTCGCATTTACAATATTAGTTTGGACTATTATTCCTTAATAAATTTTACATTTCTTTTAATAAATAAAGTAATATTTTGAGGATACATCGCCATATAGCATACGGGCAGTAGCATTCTCCTGTGATACATCATTGGCTACTGCGATCGCCAACCCGCCTGCAGCGTGGAGATTATGGCAAATACTCCCCCAAATTGGGGGAGGCTTAATTCCAACAGTGGAATTAGTAGGGCTGTTGATGATGATGATGATGACATCGCCATATTTATTTTTAGTGTCGCAATTATATTTAGTTTAATATACAAGTGGACATTTTAATACTTTGTCAATATTATACATATAGTATGTAAGTGGACATTTTTATACATCGCCATATTTACTTTTAGTCTAGTGTCTCAACAAGTTTATATTTGGTCTAATGTACAGGTGAACATTTTTATACTTCGTCAAAATTATATACGCCCAAATTTAAGCAAGTGGACATTTTTATACCTCGCCATATTTACTTTTAGTCCAGCGACGCATAAATCAGCCAAGATTCGTAGATACGTATACAAACAAAGATTCGGGTACGTATCTCGGCGTGACTGTGAAATTCGTGATCTTAGTACCGCCGGGGTTAAGGACACGGAGCTACGGTTCGGCGAATAGTACGTATATCGGGAGCCCTAGTTCGAAGCCCGACGCTGTTAGGCGAAAGGCTTTTATGACTCGAGTTAGTATTCCGCTTACCGACCGTGATGCATACTATGTTTTTCATCGCACTTGCCGAAAAAAAAAGTTTTAAGACAATATTATTAAATGCCGTACTGACATTTCTATTACTCCCGCTACGCACACAAGCAATGGCGCTCTTAGACAGCAAGTGTGATGAAAACGATATTTTTTCTATGGTTTCATAAGATATATAATCTTTGACAAAGTGGAAATCGAATTGAATATTTGTTTCTTGGCTATGGCACTGGTCTCATCGCAAGCTACTAAGCTATTAACTATCGGCTATAAACACGAACAAAAGATACGCACTCCCGTGTAAATAAAAGAGACTAGGCGATACTCGCCCAGCGGTGATAGCTAGGCGAGTATCGCGGTGTCACTTACTTATACGGGAGTGCATATCTTTTGTTCGTGTTTATAGCCGATAGTTCATAGCTTAGCTCGCGGTGAGATCAGTGCCTAAATGGATGTTCAATTGTTCACAATCAGTTCCTATCTATCTTTATATGCGTTGATCTAAAAGTACATCTATAATTATTATTTTTTAAATGTTTACCGGTCAAGCGCAAAACATAAACAGCAATCAATTTTACTTTAAAACAGGCTTGAAGGTAATAGTTTTTTAATGAGCCGCACTATGAGAATAAGTGGAATTGCTATTACGCAGTTTAAGGGGTTGACTATGACTAGGTACCAATTTATTAACATTGTGAAATCATCTTACACCGACGTCCACTAAGTGTAAATTGATTTAATTTTTATTTTATTTTATTTGGGGCTTCAACAGCAGTGCAGGAAACAAAGCCAATAGATAAAGATTCAAACAAAAAGGAATCCACCAAAAAGAGGACTTTTCCAGCCTAGCCCGCAAGATTTGTATGAAATTCCATTAACGACTTCTTGACCCTTCATCTGAAACGTCATACATACTTCGCAGCCAATTATAAGATCATAACATCAATATTTATTTGCATGGTTGAGAATAGTTATTTGTTATACAAACACAAGTGGTATTTTAAGCACGAGAAAGCGAAAGGATTCTATAGTTGAACCACGAGCGAAGCGAGTGGTTCTAAAATAGAATCCTGAGCGTAAGGAGTGTTTTAGCATACGAGAAGTAAAATACATTTGCACCCGTGTGTAACACAAAACTTTTCCCCTCACTATAGCGAAGAAACTCAAAAAAGGTAATTATTTGTTCATATTACAATCATCATCAGACTAGTGATAATAATTTTCGAAATGCATCATGTATTTAATGAAAGATTTTGCCGCAGTAAACTTAGGACGAAAACGTAAACGCAGCACGTTTAACACATTCCTGTAGTTATGCTATGCCATATCCATTTTGATGTGGGCATAGCCTGTTATAGCCGGTTAATGCTTAATAATCATAATCGATTCTCCGTTTCCTACCACTTGTCATTGTCTGATGTTGCTGCCACCCAGAGATTCCTAATCTATAATCTCTCATAATATTTGGCAATAATTTAAAACACATTGACTCACTCATTACTACGGCTATGTGTGTCAATTCGTTTTTTACGATTCGTCCGTGTAGACAGTCTGTCACCAAACCGACAATTAAATTCCAATTACTATCGATCCAAATTTTTTCCCTTCTCTATCTAGCATTTTCACCTACTAGCCTAGTGTTCTAGTATTTCTAAGCACATTCTAGTGGCGGCCTACTTAATATAAAAGATCGTCATGCTTAACAACTCGTGAATGTATGTAGCACAACTCAAATGTATGAAATGGGAAGCATCTCCGGTATTTTATATTCTAGTCACATGTGCCGTAATCAAAGAAACCTTATCATCATCATCAGCCTATCTCAGTCTACTGCTGGACGTAGGCCTCTCCCCTCTATCACATATCACATTAGAAGGTAAATACCCATCGCCACACTTGGCGATCGCAGTAGTGTGTCCACTACGAGTATGATGATGCTGCTGCCTATCATCAATCTTCTATCAACGAATGGTCAGTGATACTTCAATCCCTTAATCGACTCTTACGACATAGTACGGTCAAATCGTACATAATTTTACCCTAAACTCGCAAATCAAGTAGTATCGCTGCATTTTTGGTATGTTGTTTAGACACCATAGGACAGTATAAAACCATATTTTGCAAGCAAAAAAAAGTTGTGCTAGCTGGGTCGTACGTGAAAAACTGCGAAATTTACGGCCATTTTTTAGTTTCTGATTTTTATTTAAAAAACCTTACGTTTTTTTGATATCATATGTACTAAACGTTTAAGGACTAATAAATTTCCAACAAGTTGAGCTAACATGCATTACCGTAAGTCTTATAGTTTCAGAGATTCGAGACTTTAAAAAGTACCCCTTTTTGTAAACTAGATAAAATTTTGTGTTTTGCTAACGTTTTCGACTTAATATCGCCTCACCTAATTATGCTACGAAAAACATGCAATAATGACCTTATAGCGCACTTAATATTCTTTAATTTAAGGGTAAAATTAGGTCTGTGAACTTTGTAGTTGAAAGTATAAACCCGAAATTCCAAAGGCAGGAGGCCCGCTATCTAAGTGTTTCATACAAATCGCAAGTCGAGTTGCAAAGTTGCAATTTTGGTATATTATAAAGGCCTTATAGATATATACGAAAATGCATATTAAAAGAAAAACAAAAAAATAATTTGGGCATAGGGCGTAAAAAACGGGGAAAAATTCGCACTTTTTTTAGTATTTGACGTTTAACTAAAAATCTATTATCTTTTTGATACTGATTGCTATAAAACTAAGTAAGAACATTAAATTTGAAAGGATTTGAGCTACGTTGCATCACCGTAAGTTATATATATTTTCAGATACGACATTTCATAAAGTGCCCTTTTATCAAAACATAAACAAATTTTAGGTTACGTTAAAGCTATTCACTAAATATTGGCAAATCGTTCGCGCTAAGAAAAAAAAGTAATTGTAGATAATAACTACATTAAATTTGGAACAAATTGAGCCGATAACAATTACTGTAAGTCTTATAGTTGGGGGTATACGAGGCTTCAAAACATGCATTTATTTTCTTAACTTAATGAAGGGCACATTTTGAAATGTCGTTTCTCTAAATCTATATAATTTAGGGTAATGGAAGGTAGCTAAAATCCTTTCAAATTTCATATTCTTTCTAAGTTTTGTAGCAATTAGTATCAAAAAGATAATAGTTTTTTAATTAAACGTCAAAAAGTAAAAGAAGTCCAATATTTTATCAGTTTTTTTCGTCCTATGCAGAAATTCCTTTTTTGTTTTTCTTGTAATATGCATTTTTGTACGTCCTTATAGGGCCTATATAATATACTAAAATTGCAGCTTTGCAACACGACTTGCGATTTGTATGAAAAACTTAGATAGCGGACCTCCTGCTTTTTGAATTTCGCGTTTTTAGTTTCAATCACAAAGTTTACTGACCTGATTTTACCCTTAAATGAAAGAATATTGATTGCGCTATAAGATAATTATTTCATGTTTTTCGTAGCATAATTAGGTAAGGCGATATTAAACCAAAAACGTTAGCAAAACTCAACATTTTATCTAGTTTACAAAACAGGGTACTATTTGAGGTCTCGAATCTCTGAAACTACGGTAATGCATGTTATCTCATCTTGTTACAAATTTATTCATCTTTAAACGTTACCTGATAGGTATTGTCAAAAAACGTAAGGCCTTTTTTATAAAAATCAGAAACTAAAAATAGACAGTAAATTTCACAGTTTTTTACGTATAACGCAGCTAGCACAACTTTTTTTTGCTTGCAAAATGTGGTTTTATACTGCCCTATGGTGTCTAAATAACATACCAAAAATGCAGCTTTACTACATGTTTTGCGAGTTTAATGTACGATTTGACCGTACTAACACCCGTGGGAAGAGTTGGGGTGGTACCTAACAAAACGAACAAATGTATTCTTACTGCATCTGAGTCTTGGTCTTATCATCAACTTAAAGCTTGAGTTCTCAGATATTTTTAGTTAAAATTATTGGTAATAAACTAATTATTCTTATTTACGTAAAAATAAATCTACGAATGTGTTATGTGATAATGTGTCAAAGATGTCAAATGTTAAGTCAATCGTATAATTTGTTTGTTTACACATTTTTTGTTTTCTACTGACGGGTTACGCGGAACATTCATTTCGTTTCATATTGTTATTCTCAATTTGGTTAGTAAAGTTAAAAATAAATTAGGTTAAAAAAATTAATGAGCTTTTCACACCACCTATTCAAAAACGGGTTTTTTCTTCCCTGCTAGAATGGGAACAAAGTGGCCTTTTCTGTTCTAGGACTTAAAAATAACAATTAATAGTACATTTCCTAACTAGTGCGGGAAAACGTTTTTTCGGCGAGGGTGAAAGTTGGAGCCCGAGTGAAACGAAGGCGACAATCACCCGAGTTAAAAAAAGTTTTTGAACGTGTAAGGGACGATTTTTTTCATAACAAGTGCGTCAAAAATTACCGCGCGTGAAGCGTGCGGAAAGTTCGTTTTTTCGGACTAGTTAGGAAAAATAAAGAGTACGTCATATTATGATTTCTTTAGAACCTATCTTTTATTTTTCAATAAGTAATACATGTGCATCAAGGGAGGTAAGTAAGGAATTACTAACGAGAGTGTTAGAAGCCAGACGCCGTAGGCGGAGGCCTTCTAATGATTCGAGGTAGTATTCCGCTTACCGACCGTGATGTATACAATGTTTTTCATCACATTTACGGAAAAAAAGTTTTAAGACAAAATATTATTCTATGACGTACTGACATTTCTATTACTCCCTAGGGAATTTCACTTTTCTATTACTTCCGCTACTCATGCAAGCAATGGCGCGCTGAGACAGCAAGTGTGATGAAAAAATATTTTCGTCTTGGGCGTTAACACTTGAATCCCTCATTACAGTCAGGATTCCACATTATATATTGTGGTATTCGGGCTTCAATAAAGGCCCTCGGCAATCATTTATTTAGTAGTAGAAAAAGTTTAAGACCTTAGATTGAAAAAAAATCGGAATTAACTCTCGTTCTTTATTTATAGCCCGCCCAAACTCGCTTTTAGGTTATAATACGCATTATGTGCCAGGATTTAATTCTTAGCTGTCGGATACTATGGTCATTTTGTTCATTGTTATGGTAGCTCAGGGATTTGCTCGTCGATCCGTCGCAATCGATAAGGCAGTTTATTTTTTATTTGCGTACTTTAAAGGCTGGTTTAAGTCACAAGATGTTTGATTGTTTTACTACGGCGGTATTATACGGTTCGTCAGTAGAAAACAAATATACCTAGTACCTACAACAGACTTGTACTAGGTAGATTTGTGTAAGATACTTACTTTCCATAGCATTTAACGTCTTTAACACATATCATGGAATACGTTGGCAGATATATTTTACGGTTTTCCGCTGAGCCGGTCGCCTTAGACCAATGTCGTGGCCAGGCCTTTATCGTCATCATCATCATCAGCCTATGATAGTCCACTGCTGGACGTAGGCCTCTCCTATTAACTATGCGTATAAACGCATTAGGAGGAAAATACCCATAATCGCCACTCTGGGCAAGCGGATTGGCGATCGCAGTAATGTGTCTACTATCATGACGCTGCTGCCCATCATCAATCTTTTATCAAATAATGGTCAGTGACACTTCAATCCCTTAGTCGACTCTTACTACACCCGCAGGAGGAGTTGGGGTGGTGACAAATGTATTCTTACTGCCATGCCGTAACCACACGGTGAGGTAAGTATGTATATGACTAACTAACTACTTTGGCGCTGTGTCAGTGAGGGTCTGGCCTTCCAAAATAAGAGAACGCCAGCTCTCCCGGTCCTGTGCTACATCCTGCCAGTTATACTTAAAATCTTTAAATAATTAAGATTATAGGTTAAGACTATGTAATATTATGTAAATTACCTTGAAATAAACAGTTTAATTTTTTTTTTTTTTTATCGCCTTGGAGTTGACAGAGATCCTCTTCTACCCTGCCAGCCCAGCGATATCTGCAGGCCTAGCCAAGATGCCATTCTGTAATCGTATACGATAAACGATAAGTAATAAATGTTTGAGAATGAGAGATTCGAACGAAAAGTCACGTGACCATTGCCATACATTATTATGCATGCTTAGCACATGATTGGCGCGACAGTATCTCGCCGCGAGATAATCTATCCGTCCCTCTTTTGTTAATATAGCTAGTGAAGGACGGGAGATCTATCGCGCGGTGACATACTGTCGCACCAATCATGTTCTAAGGCTGCTGGTCATGTGACTTGTCGCTTATCGTAACACGATTACAGAATGCCGTCTTGACTAGGCTTGCTGAGCCGACTCACTGGACTCTGACCAATCGTCTCAAATTTAATCGTCAGTTTCTCACATGCTCAGTAGATCGCCTAACCAACTTGTGGGATTATATTTCACCGATGATATTTATTTGTTTGGTCACTAACTCCTTGATTTCGATATAATTCCGGTTCGAAGGACCAAAGCCTAGGCACTGAACATCTATTAATTAAAATTCTTTTAAATAATTTTCTAATGTTCTCATAAAGGATACAGGCTGTTAGATCAACCTCGTACACAGTTGTTACCAATAATAGCGCGAAATTCAAAACTTTAAAACTTTTGGTACGGCTACAGGTACCTACAACAGTTGACTGAAATAGGCTGACGATGTGCGATGTGAATAATATTCCCGCTCGTCGGCCATGGCTTGCGCAGGCGCCGGTTTCAAGTATTACCGGTAAACCCATCGCCGAATGTGTTGCGCCGCTACACTTATTTATTAAAGTGACACCTGACAAACCCCCATCGGGCCGTATCGAATGTTTTGTAGATTGTTCTTTTTTAATTTTTGGGAAAAAGTGCAACAGGGCAAGATAATAAATATAATTTAAAAAAAATATGGGAGAGATGCGATACTTGTCATTGATTTTTTTTCTGTAGCTTTAGGTACACTTATGTACTAAATTGTCATAATCCAAAATAATACCTTGTTGCAATTTAAATTATAACAAGTTAACAACATATGTTACATTTTCAATAAAGTATCTTATCTACAATAAAGAGGTTGACGGTTTATTTTCTTAGACAGTAAGACCCGATAATTTTATGAAAATTACTGCTAAACCTTTCTTCACTGTTAGACCTTGAAAATTTGAAAGTATGTTTACTATCAAGATGTGTCACTAATTAGCATCACCATACGTCACCGAATCCAGATACAGTTACAAGCGATGGACAAAGTCAATTATAAAGTCGATGTCCTGCGACTAAGCCAGTCGCGCCATTCAAAACACGCTGCCGATGCGCAACGACGTCAAAATATTCCAAAAACAAAAATCGATTTGGGACCCATCGCGATTCGGAGTCGAGGCACGCACAGCTCCCTAGGCCGGCCGCCGCGACGCGCCACTGACACATTTCTGCGGTTACGCGCGCCGTTTGAATTTAGAACGCTTTTTGTTTTCGAATTGTTTATTTTTTCGGTGAAGTGCCAGTGTTTTTGTTTTTGGTGACTTTTTTGAGGTAAGTCACTTTATGATTTTATTTTGGAAGATTTTTTTTGTTTATTTTAAATAATAAAAAGCAGGTAGTACCGGAGTATCAATTTCCCTAAAAAGCTTTAGACAAAACATAATATTTTAAATGCTAAAAATACTTATAATGATTAATAAATTCCTTCCCACTAAGGGCTCGAGGAAATAAAACAAAACTTTTAAAGTAGGTACGTTATCGTGCCCTATGCGGTTAGTTTCGAATGTTTCGATCAATCTGATTGTGTTCAAAAGTTAAAATAGTAGCAGACTTAGTACCTATAAAAAAATACATTGAATTACAAAAACAAAAAGAAAAATAATAAAAAAAATCTGTAACAATGTGTAAAACGTTGAATGTTTAAAATAAAGTAGTTAAGTGAAGGAATGAGTAACGATTAATCAATTTTATAACGAATATGTACTTAATTTTTATGTGCTATAATTCAACCCTCTACAAAGTAGCCTCAAACTACTTTAGCCAATAATTACACGTCATTAACGCATCTTATCAATGCTTTTAAAAATTTTGCTGGCATTTACACTACATCTAGCCAGACCACACGCCAAGTTAATGTTCTCGTTGTTTATAAGAAAAGATTATATTGTAAGATGGTAATTCTCGATTACTGCGCAAATAGTGGCCATCGAGGGAGCTAATAGCAACATCGATAATTAATTTAATAACAAAGCAGACGATATATAGTATGGCAAACCAGTTTGTCAGTTAGTAGAAACTAGAAAAAGTATTCCATCCTTCTTTTTGAGGTGGCAATATTAGCATAAAAAAGCCAGTATGATTTTCTCTGACTGAGCACAAAAGTGACAAATCCTGGCCAAACTAAGTACTTATAGGAATTGCTTGGAAACCATCGATATTAAATGCCCTTCCACATTTAATAGCAGAATTGCGTAGGGAAACTTTTCTGTGAACGAACACGAACTTGGAACAGTTGGAATCAATATGCAGTTAGCGGCAATAGACAAAATGGATTTGTTCACGATAATAAGGAGAAAAAGTGATATCAAGGAGTAAAAGGGTCATTTTTTTTCAAAGTTTTTCTCCCCACTTTTTTTGTAACAGGTATTTTTGTATAATTCCTACTCGTGCGCTCTTTCGATCCTAACACGAGAATTTTGTCCCAAAATTTACATACATTTTTTCGAGCTTTCCATTCCGTTACTGCCATAGAAAATGTCTGGGAAAATGGTAACGGCATGAAAAACCCTTAGGACAATTTTTTCCTTCTATTACGATCGAAAATATGCTCGCGACTATGAGGGGAAATCATATTAAAAAAAGTGAAAAGAAAAATTAAAAAAAAATGGCCCAAAAATGTATGAATCGGCTCCACGTTTAGCGTATTGCGGCTTCGTGAATCGAGCGTCAAGTGGAGGGTCCTTAGGAACCAACAAACACTCAAACCGGTAATAAAACAGTTTATAGTCTGTGACATTTTCATTTAAAAAAAGATGACCGAATCGCGGGAAGAAGAGCAGACGGCCATTCTAGCCTTTATAATGTAAATTACGATTGCCTTGTTTGTCAGCCATTTTTAATGTGTATGATGTTATTGCGGGCATTATTTAATAAATTCGCATAAAAAGCGTTCGTAGTATACTGTTGACTTTTCCATTAAATTAAATTGAGACCTGTCAACTCTTCATGCATAACATTTTGAATTGGCAGAAGATTACTGGTCAGAAGGCCGTTTACAAAGGTTAACGTATACCTGCTGTGATAGGCAAGACACATTCATGAATTTTTCAGATCATTTCTTGAGTAATTTATAGTTTGATGTATCTGTCATGTCTCAAGCTTTCGGCATTATAGCCCACCTAACGAAAACCAAAAGTTGCCTATCGGGGGAAATAATTCGTGTATAAGCGAATTTTGGTATAGTTGTAGGGAATTGTGTTTTAAACCACGTACTAAAAGTACTGGTGGTTAGGGGTGGAGCTAACGGGGGGAGGGGGGTGTAAAGGTCCTTATTTTTAATTTTTCGTAAATAACTCGTAAACCGTGGCTTGTATCAAAAAACGTTCTAGTACGTAAGTAATCTACATAAAATTCTCTACAAAAAAGACATATGCATGTTTCCTCTGGGATCAATGTGTCATGAGATAAGAAAGCAAGAAGATGGACACTATAGAAATAAACACTTTTGTTTAAGTAGGTATGGCACATACAGAATGCTCGCGGGCATTCCAAAAGATTTTAATGCTCAATTCCTGACCATATTTAGAATCTTTAATGTTACATAAAATTTCCTGGATTCGGCTTGGTTTCAGAGATAATCAACCTTTTTTTCGAAATAAGTTTTTCGACGTAACTCATCATAAAATCTCTTTTTAATTACAATGCTACCACAATGTGTTTTAATATTACCACACCTTTTGCCTGGCAATCAAAAAATGGGAATAAACTTGTCGATATAACCTCTCCCAAAAAAAAAATACTAAAATAAATCATTTTAACAAATTGTTGTTATAATAAAAAGTACTGGAAATGTTAAAAAGTATGCAAAAAGTCTAAAAAAAAAAGAAAAAAATTTTTTTTTGTGGTATTTGACATTAGGTCTCATAATATTTTTTGTTTGTTTTGATGTCTAGAATGCATAGTTACAATATTTTGACGATGATTATGAGAATATTTTAGGTTTAGAAGATAATTAGGATTTCATTTTTACAAAATATGCATACAGAGCGCGCCCGGGAGCGAGCATTCCAAAATATTTTAAGTATGCATTCTACATATCAAAATAAACAAAAATGATTATGAGACCTAATGTCAAATGTCACCAAAAAAAAATATTTTTTTTCTCTTTTAATTTACACTTTTTGAGTACTTTTTGACATTTCCAGTACTTTTTATCATAACAACAACTTGTAAAAAATATTTATTTTAATATTTTTTTTAGGGACTGGTTATTTCGTCAAGTTTATTCCCATTTATTGATTGCCAGGCAAAAGGTGTGGTAATATTAAAACATATTGTGGTAGCATTGTAATCAAAAAGAAGTTTTATGACGAGTTACGTCGAAAAACTTATTTCGAAAAAAAGGTTGATTATCTCTGAAACCAAACCGAATCCAGGAAATTTTATATAACATTAAAGACTCTAAATATGGTCAGGAATTGAGCATTAAAATCATTTGGAATGCTAGCGAGCATTCTGTATGTGCCATATACCTACTTAAACAAATATGTTTATTTCTTTAGTGTCCATCTTCGTGCTTTCTTATCTCATGACATATCGATCTCAGAGGAAACATGCATATGTCTTTTTGTAGAGAATTTTATGTAGTTTACTTATGTACTAGAACGTTTTTTGCTACAAGCCACGGTTTACGAGTTATTTACGAAAAATTAAAAATAAGGACCTTTACACCCCCCTCCCCCCGTTAGCTCCACCCCTAACCACCAGTACTTTTAGTATGTGGTTTAAAACGCCATTCCCTACAACTATGCCAAAATTCGCTTATACACGAGTTTTTTCCTCTGAGTTTCCTTCGTTTGGTGTACTATTATTTAAATTGAATCCGAAAGAATCCTGTTCGAATTTAATATACCTAACAATTGCTAAACGATATATATAGTTATACCTACGTACTCGTAATTGGATAATAATGGATAAAAACGGTTATAAATATTAGGGTGTCCCATATTTTACGAGTTTTAAAAATTAATAATGCATAGTTGCATACCCCTAAATCGGTTTCTTTTACCTCAAAACACACTGAAAAAAAAAATTCTGTTCATTTCTGTAACTGCAACCCGTGCCGACTTTCATGCCATTTTCCTATACAATGTATTTTTTTTTCTATGGCATTAACTTATACTACTGTCTTATAAACATTTCATCATAAAATTAACTTGATGAGAACAGAAAAACAATACATTATTATCAACTTACTGTCTAATTAATTTTTTTCATAGTAATTTCACTGGTAATTTCAGATGAAAGTCGGCACGCCGCAAATTCGTAAAATATGGGACACCCTAATAAATATATTTGGCGAAGCCTTACCAAAAGGACTTTTTCTCTTATCGTGCCAATTAATTGCATAATATACAGATAACTCATAATTATGTATGTGCGTACAAGATAAGCTATTGAACTCATTTTTGCCAACGTGAAATTATTTAGGCCAATTTAATGATCACAGTGGCTGATTAAAATGATATAATTAAATTTATCATATTTTGTTATTATCATCATTACGTTTTAATAATAATTGATTGATTGAAACGTAATTAATAATCATTGACGGATTAAATTAATTCTTTTAGTTAAGAAACATTTTTAATAAATATACTTTCAAACAAAAAAATAATTTTCAAATCGTTCCACGCGTCTTCGAGTAATCGGGGAACATACTTAAAAAAAAAAGATTTCGTCGAATTGTAAACCTCCTCCTTTTATGAAGTCGGTTAAAAAAGTTGACCACGTCTGAAATAACATGAATTCCGTTACTAGAAAAATAAATTAAAATTAATAATCTTTAAAAATATAGACGTGAAGAACTGGGTTTGTGTAGAAAATCTGAATTTCTTTCGTCGTTTTTTCAATCGTTTTTTTTAATGCGAGTGTCTGTTTGCCGTAATATAATTTTGAGGTTGGCAAACTTTAAAGACATAACATAAGTGTTGTTTATCTACAGATATTTTGAATTTGACGCCACGCCATTTCCGAGTGAGTGTTATTTCTTTAACTTAAGTTAATACATTTAAAAAAATAATTAAATAAATTAAAAATATACCTACACAAAAAATAATAAAGCAGTTTTCTTACGTAGTACTATATTTTCTACTCCCGAAGAAAGTTAACCCTTTAACGGGCAGACAGATGTCAGAAATGCGCAAAATTGAACTCTTGCCACTTTGACACAATGTTGAAAGATGGTGGGAAACATATTCCCTCTGCCTTTATAAAGGGAAGCAGTCCAAGTTTCAACGCGTTGATGTCTTTTATAAACAGGAAGAATGTATTATAATACCTGGGTGCTTAGCCCAGTTGCCAATCGCTAACGCTTAATCGTCCATCGTAAACGAAAGGCAGCTAACTGTCTTTGTCGCACTAATATGTAAGAGTGATAGTGAGGGAAAACTACGATACGCTACTAAGCGCTAGCGATTGGCAACTTGGCTAAGTATCCTGTTAGGTTTGAAATGTGTAAGATTACCCTAGGGTGGTAAATTCTTCAATGCATCAGATCACACACAGGTGATTATGTTATAAATATGCAATATGGACCTATAGCTGCAAATGGATTTTGGGTGTTTTTTTGATAACATTTTCGGTTTGCTTTGCCCAATAAATGAGATTTTCTTTCCGAAAACCGGGCACAAAATCCTAAATTATGGCCAAAGGTGACGTAAATAAAGTTGTGTTATAGTTAACTGTCTGATATTAAGCCGATATATACATAGCCGATGTATAGACATCATCATCAGCCTATGTTAGTCCACTGCTGGACGTAGGCATCTCCTATTAACTATGCGTATAGACGCATTGCCCATAATGACCACGCTGGGCAAGCGGATTGACGATCGCAGTAATGTGTCCAGTATGATGACGCTGCTGCCCATCATCAATCTTGTAGAATGGTCAGTGACATTTCAATCCCTTAGTCGTCTCTTACGACACCCGCAGGAGGAGTTGGGGTAGTGACAAATGTATTCTTACTGCCGTCACCACACGGCACATATAGGTATGAGTAATACAAATACCATAAATCTAGGATCGTTTAAAAATAACAAATAAAAATAACTGTAGAAATTCGGCAGCCCACTGATTCTTCATCTCCATATCACATTAACAAGTTAATCACCCCATCATAAATATGAATGAAGTAATATAAAGAATACATTATTAAATATTTATTTCAACCATAAATCCCCTCTTTAAACATGAACATGGGCTGTCATAATTATAAGTATCGAAATGGAATATAAAACATTTTTATTGCGTGCGAAATGTCACAGGCCTTATTTGCGTTGGTGAGACCAAACGGGATATACATTGTATGTAAAGTCGGCCACAAATACAATGTATTTACCTACTGGTTTCATAAGAATTAATCTATTCTCGTCAGCCTCCGTAGCCTAGTTGGTAGTGACCCTGCCTACAAAGCTGGAGGTTCCGGGTTCGAATCCCGGCGAGGGCATTATTGCGTATTTATTTATCACAAATATTTGTTCCTTGGTCATGGCTGTCTATGTATTTAAGTATCTATATGTGTCTATCTATTATACATATATTTCGTCAACTAGTACACACAACACAAGCCTTTATTGAGCTTACCGTGGGACTAGGTTGATTTGTGTAAAATGTCTCAAGATATTTATTTATTTATTCTTAGACTGGGATACAGTTTTTTTTTAATATATGATGTATTACGCCTTTTATACTGATGATTAGTTACAGGGTATTTTGTAAATAAAATTTCGTCATTAATACGAGTATAACGGTTTTGGAAGTAGGTAGGTATCGATTGGATTCGCTTAAATGATTTGCCTTAGCTGTCATTTCGCGAAATATTTTTTTATTTTCTCACTTTTCGCTGAATTTTTGTTTTATTTTCTTGAAATTGGCATTGTTTTAACTTGCCAAGTTAAAAACATGCTAGTTTGAAATTGGCAAGTTAACGCAATGTCAATTTCAAGAAAATAAAAACCGGCCAAGAGCATTTCGGGCCATGCTCAGTGTAGGGTTCCGTATTTATTCAAAAACATTTGGCCCGATTATGTTCGAAATAGTTTATTTTAAAGTGAACTTTCAAATTCTAATGTTACTGAATAAATGATCCTATTTTTCCTTTTAAAGCAATCTATAACCCCACTATTCATAATTTTTTTCATATTTTTTGGACCTACGAATCAAAAGTTAGAGGGGGGGAACACAATTTTTTTTCTTATGGAGCGATTGTGTCCGAAAATATTGACTTTAGAAAAAAAAATCTTTTAATACCCATATTATACTTTTTAAGAGACCTATTCAATGATAGCCCACATTATAGGATTACAGCAAATAAAAAAATAATGCCCACTTCACCAGTTGGGGAGGTAACCGAAAAAAAAATCTAGTAATTTAAATCTAGAAATTGCAGATTTCTAGTATTAACGGCCACTGAGCTATGCTGCGGACAGACGGACAACACGGACACGGCGAAACTATAAGGGTTCCGTTTTTGCCATTTTGGCTACGGAACCCTAAAAAAGGTGTTCAGCGGCCTTAGTACATCTTGTGTTCGACAGCAACTCGCGGCCTTCTTACGCCTACCCGTCTCTTTTCCATCACATTGTGTAAAAAGAGATAGATATTCGCGAGAAGGCTGCAAGTTGCTGTCCAGCACAAAATATGCTACAGAAACGCATTCAGATAAAAAAGTGCCCATGTTAACCGCATTCATCTGGCTTATTATCCTTATTATAATATAATTATCATTAACATTGAAGATCATAGAAAAACGCGCCATCGCAGAAATGTGTAGGAAGACCTCGCTTTAAAGGAAGTATATTAATCAGTGTGTCCTTTTAAATGAAAAAGGGCCTTAGGGTATATATTTTTCGATCCTTCCATTCCGGCATGCAAAATATATGCAAAAAATTTAACTTAATTTTAAATCATAAAATATACAAAAACAGAAATGCCTGCGTGCTGGGCACCTTGCCCAGGGGGCAAATTTAAATTTATAATTATATTTTATTTATTTATTTTTGTGAGTTTTATTTTTACTTAGTTTAATATTTGTAGTTAGTTTTATTCTTAATTAGCCTTAATTATATTCCTAATTTAAAAAAATCTTGAGACATTAGTTTTCTCCTACGATAAACGAAAGAGCCCGAGGTTCTGAGTAGAAATTATACAAAAATTACTAGAATTAAATATTTTTCGATCACAACTTCAATTAAATTGGCTTATATATTCTGGCCATTTTTTCCGCAACTCGACATCAAACGTGCCTATTTTGCGTGGTCCCAACGCTGTGGCCAGGATATATGTACTTGGCTTATGTATTGCAAGTTATGAAAGTCTGTAGATATAGCGATTAAGACAACTATCACTGCTTCAAATTCAATCTGCAGGCAAATTGATAGGTCCTCAGAAGATTTTAAGTTTTCTCTAAAATTGAAAACATGTAAATTACCAAAGTACTGTAATTATGGGTACTAGTAGTAGTTTACAAAAGATAAATTATAATTATTAAAAATTTGATAAACCCTTCCATAAACTTTGAAAATAAGTACGTATAAGATTTTCTTGGTAAACAAGACAATTTTTGGCAATTTAACCATTTTTTGTATCTAATTACCAAGAAAATTTAAAATTTTAGATTTAACATTTTAGAGAATTTTAGTAAGTAGTAAGTAATCTTGTATAGCGCCGCCCACAACTTCTCTGCTTTGCCTTAAGGTTGACTGGTAGGGAATGCCTTTATTGGCATTAAGTTCGCCTTTAGGTGCGGTTAAACTAAAAGAGCATTCGCTGTTCTAACGAAATAAATCAAATTTTACTTATTTTACTTAGGCGATACCCCCCCTTTAAGTTACCAGAACGTAAAGCTTGCATTAGTATATTTGTATAAACAATAAAAAGGATTCGCTAATAGGTGCACTACTCTAATATTTCAACATATTTGCCATCAATCTTTTTCAACATAACGTCACAGGATTTACGGTTGCTTCCGTGTAACTTAATAGCCGAAGTTTAAAGACGATCAAGTAAATACCAAGAGATCGAATGAACCTGCCCAACAAGTTATAAACAATGTGGGAACACCATAAAAGTGCATTCAGACCATACGAACATTCGCTATTCTATCCCCCACTCTACGAAATCAACGAATCACGTTTTGTGTAATAATCGAATTTCGTAGACTAGGGGGTTTGGTCTGACTCTGAATGCACCTTTAGAGATCGCACAGTCAACGTACAAAATATCCATGCGGACAGAGTGCAAAAATATGTAAACCAATCCACAGTAGAATCTAAAAAATGTAAATAAATAAGGCTAACTTTCCATAGTATTTGACGTCTTTAACACATATATCGTGAAATACGGTTGGCAGATGTATTTTTACGTTAATCGTCCCGGTACCGTATAATACCGTATGATACCTATTTTCCTTATATTTTTGATTATTTATTGTATAGGTACGTAACGAGTTTTCCGAAATACGAGTATGAATGGAATAAGTAATAAAATAGAATTGATTTTATACTAATCATATATCCTCATAAACATTTTAGTAAATTACAAAACAAAATATTAATTAGAACTATAGAAAATTTAAATTACAACTGTAACAATGGCGTACATAATATTTTTATTCGGTTACCGCGAGGATTACACGTGAAACACGTGGTCTGCCAAAAAAATAAAATTTGTTAATATACGCGAGTTTATCCGTTTTCATAGTTTTATTTCATGTGTCACAATAGCATTAATATATAAGTGGTATTTAGTACATATATCATGATTAAAATTAAATTTTACTTAGAGGCGTTAAATTGATTAAATACACTCGTAGTCACAGAAAATGTGAGACGAGATTTTAATGTTAATGTCATTCCCGTCCCGCATTTTATAGTCAAGTCCCGCAATTTATTCGCGAATGTCCCGCATATCTGTGATCTTTGGTTGGCAACCCTAGTAGTGACCCTGCCTATGAAGCTGGAGGTTCCGGAGTTTAATCCTGGCGAGGGCATTAGGTATTTGTGTATTTATTTATCACAAATATGTGTTTTTGGGTCATGGCTCTCTATGTATTTAAGTATCTATATGTACCTATCTATCTAGATATATCGTCGCCTGGTACCCACATCACAAGCCTTAATTGAGCTTACCGTGGGACTAGGTCGATTTGTGTAAGATGTCCCAAGATATTTATATTTATTATATTTACCTATCTCTGTCTATCATATAATAAATAAATATATTATCACTTAGTGCCCTACTTGTAAAGTCAGCAGCGCAGTGTAAAACGTTCCACTTTGTCGTTTGCCGCTTTGTCAATTATTCATATGAAGATACGAGGAAATCTCGTCTTTATGGTAAGCGACAAAATGGGACGTTTTACTAAAAAATAACACAAATAAATAAATTAGATATTTACTGATGACTCAAAACATTGAATCATAGAGAAGGCATTGGTGTCATTGTCATTACCGTTGTTGGTGACAGTCAAAGGCAAAATAAGGTGCAAGTATATAAAAATGCTCAAAAATACATATTATGTCCCAGTGCACCTTAATTATGTATGTGTAAGACTAATAATAATAAGAATGTCGTAACATATTTATAAGAGGATTCTTTAGGTGCATATTTTTGGACTTGACTGTACAAGCACCGGAATCCTTCCAATTGCGTTCCTGAACCAACCAGATAGCATAATGACACGAACAATTAATTACACAATTACCCTGTAAAGGAAACATATTACTTAAGGAATACCTATGAAAATTAAGGAAATATCAACGCGAATGGTTACTTTTTTGTTAATTTCTTAACGCGAATTATTTCACCAAATTACCCATTGGGGAAGCCTGTTGACAAGTTTAATTGTAGCTTAAACCGATGGGATGATATACATTGACGTTTTAAAGTGAAACGGAGATTTCCTTATTTAAGTAAAGCATCCATCCATGACGAGTAAGTTCAAATTACCATCAGCTTGGGAGGTCCAACGATGTTCTGTAATTTGGTAATCACGGTGTTCAAAACGCAATGTAAATGTTTAAATAGACAACATAATTCGGGAGTCTTGTTTGAGGTATAAATTATGCCACTTGTTTGGCATGTAAATTGATTTTACTGTAAACAGGAAGTTCAGACGCTCTTTATTAATTTATCTCGTCTGAACACTTGCCATGGGCCATTGTTTGACCGACTTCAAAAAGGAGGAGGTTCTCAATTTGACTTTTTTTATGTATGTTGCTCGATATCTCCGATAATCGTGAACCAATTTTTTTTATGAACGGGTGTATTATCAAACCGCGATTAGAATGGGATTCGAAAGCACTGTTGACACAACAGTGTATAAGTCAATCTAGGATATACTCATAGTTATATGCATATATTTATAATTTAAGTGCAAAGACTTACAGGCAATAGATTAATTAATCACTCACTACATCTATAACAACTCTTTTCTTGGTAAATATTGTGTCATTTGTTGTGTCAACAGTACGCCCGAATCCCTTTCTGATTCTGGTTTGATAATAACCCCGAGTTTGTCCCGTTGGCTCATGGTCGTGGTCATGGTCATGGTCGAGGTCTGATGATGGGATCTTGGAGAAATCCGTTGATACGGTTTTTTGTAATTGGAAGATGAACACAATGTTATTTGTAAAAATATATTATTTAAAAAAATATTTGTAAAATATAAATTACTTTAAAATGCCCGCTATAGGATATTTTTTTATTTCCATTTGACGGCCTCCGTAGCTCAGTCGGTAGGTATTGACATTGCTTACGAAACTGGAGAATGTGGGTTCGAATTCCGGTGAGGGCATTTATTTATGCTTCAAAAATAGTGTGCCTTGGCCATGATTGTTTTTTATGTTTAAGTATCTATTTGTAATATGTATCTGTATATTTTATATATAATTATCTTCGCTTAGTATACTCACAACACAAGGCTTAATTGAGCTTACCCGTGGGACTAGGTCAATTTGTGTTGTTGTCATTGCTTATTTATAAAATTAAAGACAGGTGCGCCTAAAACAGACACAACATTCAAAACGATGGTCATGGGTAGGGATTGCAATCCAGCAGTGTTTTCAATCCAGCTGGATTTTTGCTGGATCGTCGTCAATCCAGCTGGATCCAGCGCGGATCCAGCAGGTAGGAAAAATAGCAAAAAAAAAACTACTTTTGGCCATAAAACGGGTCGATTATTAATAATAATATTTACTATAATGAAAGGGAGGATCATAACGCGCAGTTTTTTGAGCATTATACATTAAAAACAATTAAAAATAAGATAATTATGAAATTAAAAAACATGACTGCCGTTTTAACCGAACTGAAAAGTAACAAATAATTCCTTTTTCAGGGTAATTCTTGTGAGCGTATCTACATATAGGCGCTTGTCCTATTATTATATATTAAAATATAGTAGTAGGTTAAGGTAGAGCGAGTTTTCAGATGGTGATATTACGGGTCGTCCCCGGAGCGAAGCTTCAGCCCTCTGCGGAGTCAGTTTTTGAAATTCTATCAAATTTTAAACTACACTACAAACAAAAAAAAATAAAAAAAAACAATAAAACACGACTATTAAAATATGTATAGTATTAAGACAAGCGCCTACATGTACGTTTACAAGAATTAACCTGAAAAAGGAATTGTTTGTGACTTTTTAGTTCGCTTAAAACGGCAGTCGTGTTTTTTTACTTTTTAATTATTTTATTTATTGGGAACCTTTTAGTGTGTAGTGTAATTTAAAATTGGATAGAATTTAAAAAACTGACTCCGCAAACTAATTAAATGTCACTAAAATAAAAGAAGTATTGGCCAAGATGAGTTGCCACCACTTTTAGTAAAAAAATGCGCTTAAGCGTTAACTCTTCCTTTGACACTGCTCATTACCCAGTCTTTTACAGAAGGAACAGTCCCAGAAGGAACAGTTATTAAACCTGTATAATATAAAAAAGGCAATAACAATGAATGTAGTAATTATCACCCCATAGCCCTTCTACCAGCTTTTTCCAAAATATTTGAAACCGCTATGTCAAACCGATTATATTCCTTTTGTGAAAAGTTTAAAATATTGAACGATTCTCAAAACGGTTTTCTAAAAGATCCCTCAACATCGTCAGCACTTTTCCAAGTACATAAACGAAGTTTTAAACACAATAAATGACAGAAAATATGCTATTGGTATGTTGATATGAGCAAAGCTTATGATTGTGTTGTACATGACATTTTATTGCAAAAATTATTTGGAATAGGTATTAGAGGCTCAGCTCACAATTTATTCATACCATGCCTTACACAATGTGTTGAATTGAAATAGAATGTCACAATTACATCACAGGTACCATACTAACATTTCAATCAGATAAAACGAATATTACTCGACCAATACCCCAAGGCGAGTAAATTTTGTACTCTTTTTGCTGACGACATATAATCTGTAATAATACCTTGCCACAATGAATTAAATTTAAATAATAGCTTAAATACAACCATTCAAAATATCGTAACCTGATTGGATGATCACAATTTAAAAGCTTAATTTCAATAAAACCAAACTCATGCAATTTAGACCCTACCAAAAACGTAGCATACACATAGATTTCTCATTCCGAAGCACTACATTAGAATCTGTACACTCTTTCCCACTTCTAGACATACACATTGATTCAACCATAAGTTTGAAGGAGCACTCGTATTAGTCACGGCTGCCAAGGACTAAGCGCGGGATCGCGGATCCGTTTCAAACACAACACAAAATAAGTTTATGCAAAAGTTCTAATTGTGCATTTTTTTGGTAAACTTTATATGCGGATCCGCAGCGCTGGATCCAGCACTGGCTGCTGGATCCAGCAGACCAAAAAATGCGCTGGATCCAGCTGGATTGTCGGATGCTGGATCCAGCAATTGCAATCCTTAGTCATGGGAAAATAGCTATTGTAGGCTCAATAAGACTATACAAGTAGGGCACTAAGTGACAATATACCTATTTATTTATTATATGATAGACAGAGATAGGTACCTAAATATAAATATCTTGGGACATATTACACAAATCGACCTAGTCCCACGGTAAGCTCAATTAAGGCTTGTGATGTGGGTACCAGGCGACGATATATCTAGATAGATAGGTAATACATATAGATACTTAAATACATAGACAGCTATGACTAAGAAACACATTTGTGATAAATAAATACACAAATAATGCCCTCGCCAGGATTAACCCTTAACTGGGCAGTGTATCTTAAAAGATACATACTTTTTGACCCACTTTTTGTATTTTTTTTTAAAGACAGAATTTTTTTCTCTGCACAGCGGCGAGGAGGCTCGAACGCACGATTTTTTAAAATTCTGCCAGGTTCAGGGAAACTCTGGAAACTCCAGCTTCGTAGGCAGGGTCACTACCAACTAGGCTACGGAGGCTTATAGGTATGTACTTACTTATATCGGTACACAGAAAATAACCATTACTCAGGCACACATAATTATGTTATGATAAACAAAGTGAGTAAGAACTAGGAATGTGGTAAATGTGACAGCTAGTAGATACGAGTATGCTACGAAGGTTGTGTGATGGATAGTTGCAAAGTAGGCTAAGTAACGCTCTACATTATGAATATAGGTAGGGTGAGGTCGGGTAAGATGCAACGGTTTTTTTTAGTACAGATGGTGTACTTTTTAGGCTCTAGTGCGAGAAGTGGGTCATTTTACGTCAGGTCCAAAACTTCGGAGGGCCATCTGTACTAAAAAACGTCGTACGAGTCACGTGCAAAAATGAATTCGTAACTCGTGTCGATTTAAAACAACGCCACTCGTTTCGAATTTCGTGTCTTTCGCACTTGTGTCGTAATGTACTATTTTAATGGGGTAAGACAAAAAGTCGTATTTCTGGCACAGCGTCTGCTGGTAGCATTTTGTCTTACTTGGAGAAGTTTCATAAGTTGCGAAACTTGCATGGAGAATGTTCTCGGGAATCTCAATTTAACAAATAATCTAATCAAGCCAAGACCGTACTAGATATATGCCTTATGAGTTATATTTACTGCCTTGTTTACTTATTTACGATTTAAAATAATTATTTATAACACATTTTTACAAGTTCTCATGGAAACATTCTCAATGAAAACTTACTCTTAAATTCTCATGAAAATTCTCGGAAATTTCCGAGTATATTCCCGCAATTTTGAGAATGTCCTGCAACTTGTGCATTGCTAGTCTTACCCCATTAAAAAAACCGTTTCATCTTAGGGGTAAGATGAAAGGGACCTTACCTTACCTACTTTTATTTTCAACCGACTTCAAAAAAAAAGAGGGGTTCTCAATTCAACTGCATGTTTTTTTTATGTAAGTTACCTCAGAACTTCTGACTGAGTGAACCAATAACTTTTTTATTTGAAAGCAGATGCTCACGAATTGGACCCGTATTTGGCTTACTTCTGACAAGGGCATCTATGAGAAAACCATATGTCATAATCATAAATTTGCATCAAGCATGTGAACGAAAAATGGGCGAATAACTCAATATCACGCCAACAGATTTCGAAAATTCGTTTTTCATCATCATCATTTCAGCCAAAAGACGTCCACTGCTGGCCTCCCTCAATGATCGCCAATATGACCGGTTCTGCGCTGCTTGCTTCCAGCGGGTTCCCGCGACCTGGATCAGGATTTTGGTCCTTTTGCGGATCTCCTCTTTTTTGATTATTTTTTACAGGCATTAAAATAAACCGAGATGGTCCCGTTGGCACCAAGTCATGGTCTTGGAGAAATCGGTTGAAGTCAGATTTTTTTTATTGGTGATAAATCTACAAATATACTAAAAATAAAAAGAGCCTGTTCTGTGGCGTATTTTAAAACGAGAAAGTAAGTAGTAGATTTTTTCTGCGTTTTTTATTTTGTGTGATGTGAAGGCTTGGTCTGAACTTTCTTCTGGACTGAAGCAGAATGTGTCATTGTCCATAAACCAACCAAAGTGGTGGTCCCATTAAAGGCCAATTCAGTAGCTATTTTGATACGGGAAAGTAGTCGTTTTATTCATTTTGTGGGATGTGAGGAGTTGGTCTGGTTATGTCACTTAAAGGTCTCCGTACTCTGACAAATTTTTTTTCGCGGTAAGTTGTTCCCTTCAATTTTCTTATAGAAGGAAGCAAGCTGTGTCCTAAAAACAACCAACACCATTTATGTTACACCTTGAAAAGCTGTTTTAAATATATTTTATTACACTTCTTTCTACTTTGTCTCTGTAATTTGTCATCAGTCATAATTCAGGCATAATTTGACTTCACAGAACTTTATGAATTATGAACAATTAACGCAACTTTGTAATTTGCCACATATGAGTAAGAGTAGCATTTAAAATTTAATTACACACTTAAGAATATTAATTAAGACATTTAGCTGTTTTCAGAGACTACAATTAAAAAAATTAACTCGCGAAAGTCGTGAACCGCTGGAGGGCAAGTTCAAAATAATTATGCTTATTGACGATAGTCCATTCTGTGTATAATTTATAAAGTATGGTATGACATTTAAAATCATGCATTGTAATCTTCTGTATTTTTTTTTAACTGGCATCGAGTACAAATGCTTAAATAAAAAATGCGAGAAATAAATGGAATTTCAGATCCGCATAATATTCTGGGGCACATTTTTTCTTGTACGTATTGAGTAGAGCTCAAAATCGGTTTGGTCTTAATTATATCCTACCTGAATAATCATAAATAACTTACACGAAACTAAAAGCTTTTTGCCGCAATAATTGTTTAAACTTATATTAATTGTAGACTCATCTTCCTGCTTTAACACATTACTCGTCACGACATAAAATGGGGCCAATTTATTGAAAAAACCTCATTTACAACCTTCATGGTGGTTTTAAAACAATCTTTATAAGTTAAAAGTAAAGATTCATTTCCCTTGACAAAATAATATATAGGTATGTCAAGTAAAATATGAACTAAAATATTTATATGGCGCAATTAAATGCCGACTCCAATGCAATGAACATTTTTGTTCGCACATCGATTCGTGTTTTAGGGTTCCGTA
>JALPQI010011927.1:0-33610 GCA_025490895.1 Thaumatotibia leucotreta
TTTGGTAGTATACTGCCAAACTGCGTGACAGTTTGTTGGCAGCACAGCTCTTGATTTCTACAGATTGTGTCTAAATAGTAATGACTAATTTCATTAGGTCCCTATTACCCTGTCGACACCTGCTCATGACTCAAGAATCACCCTGTATGTCCCAGTGCACTCTAATTCTGTGTAATAAGAACGTCGTAACATATTTATGAGCGGATTCTTTCGATACATATTTTTGCACTTGACTGTACTAGTCCCGTCTAGCGTGTTCATGCCAATACCCACGAGTAGGTTGAAAATTTCCGAATTAAAAACAGATTTTTTCCAAACAGCTTGTATTTTTCGGATTCTTTCAGAAAAATATATGAGTATCCACTTTACTTTTCAATTCTAAACTAATGTTAATTGGGTCAACAACTTTTTTTTTGTTGTTATTCTGTCACATCACCCAGGGGACAACAGTGGGATAGAAGAAAGTATCATGCACACTCTACTATCATGATGAGTGGATGACCCACCTTGGAAAGGCCACATAACTGTCAAAAAATTCAAACTTTTGTCAATTTGAATGCTGCTAAAATGTGATTTTAAGGGTGACCCAGGAGAACGTAACCATGGCAACGAGTGACATAAAAAAGTGATTGACCCAATTAACTCAAAGATTGACAGTGACAATGATTTTTTCTGTAAAAATGCGATAAAAACAAACATTTCATAAATTTCCGATAAAAACACTTAATTTTGCAAGCACAGAGTATTGTTCCTTTCGCTCTTATAGACATATTGCTAAGACCGAAAGGGACAAATAATACTCAGCAGCTTACTAAGTTAGGAGACATTTATAAATAAGGGGGTAAGATTATAAAAAATTAAAATCTTGTTCTAGTACGGACTCTCCTTCATCCACATATTCGAGTCAGAAGACTCGTCGCGTTCGTCGGCCGTACCGCCCGAAACGTCGGTACCATCCGTAACGGCCGTACCGGCTCACTTGACACTCGGCAACTATTCGTCAGACGAAGACGACTTTAAGCCAGGAGAATTGTTCGCTAAGCATCGATTGAGTGAAGCCGGAGGGAGTAAAAATACTGGTAAGATATGGTTTCTCCTATTATTAGTAATAAGCACTATTTTACAGCCTTTCTTTTTGTCAGCCTCTGTAGCCTAGTTGGTAGTGTCCCTGCCTACGAACCTGGAGGTTCCGGGTTCGAATCCCGGCGAGGGCATTATTTGTGTATTTATTTATCACAAATGTTTGTTCCTTGGTCATGGCTGTGTATATATCTAAGTATCTATACGTATCTATCTATTATATATATCGTCGGCTGGTACCCACATCACAAGCCTTAATTGAGCTTACCGAGGGACTAGGTTGATTTGTGTAAGATATCCCAAGATATTTATTTATTTATTTACAGTGACATTTGACTATGTCAATAGATTGCTACTCAGCAAGACGCCAATCTGCAATAGTATACGATAAGCGATAAATAATAGATGTATAAGAAAGAGAGATTCGAACGAAAAGTCACGTGACTATTTCCATACAGAGTTATGGACCGGTCCTGTGCCACCCGCAACCAGCGGACTCCAGTGACCTTCACCAGGTCATCAGTCCACCTTGTGGGTGGCCTACTCACGCTGCGCCTGATGGCAATCTTTGGGGGAGGCCTATGTTCAGCAGTGGACGTCTTTCGGCTGATATGATGATGATGATTTCAATTTCAATTTATTTGTATTATAAAACTGTAACATTACAGGAAAATGATGATTATTATGGTCACGTGACCTGTCGCTTATCGTATATGATTGCTGGATGGCCTATTGCTTTTTACTCTTGGCTAGGCCTACTGCTATTGTGCTATTTACCTGTATGAATTATGCTAATTTCTATAACTTTGCAATATCATCCTTTTTTTCATTGATAATGGTGCAGTTGGGTAATTGCGAACGTCAGAAATGCTCGGATAATTTCAGGACCCCTCCTGGGTCGCGTTTTATAAAGTTACAATTTACAATTTCACTGTTTGCCTCTCTTTCAAGCCAATATGTGCGTGCGTTAGAGAGGCAAACAGCGAAATTGTAAATTGTGTTTTATGTGACTTTCGAAATTAGGCGACTTACGAAATTACCCGATTACACCTTACAGTTAACCAAATGGAACCCTAAGCCACTTTGGACTAGAATCTACAAATAACAAAATATTAAGAGATTTTAACTTTATTTATAGCGTCACTGTCATAGTACTCGAGCAATACTGCAATACCGCGTAACTAAGAAATTCAATTAGGCTCAATTTGAGTGTCAATTGTTTGATATTTGAACTCTATCTGTTTTGGTAGTTACGCGGTATTGCACTATCCCTGACGATATGGTTCCAATTCCAATTGAAATCTAACGAGTAAGATTACAAATATTACAATAGGCTACTTGACTCATATCAAATTTAGTGCAAAAAGTTATTATTTTCTGTAGTATTATTGAAAAGATCAATATTTTTCGATTACGGTGTATTAAAACTGTTTGATGGGTACATATTTTTTATTGAAAAATTTGTTTTATTTTTTTTTATTTCGTACTCTGAAAACGGTGTCCGGCCATGATGTGACGTCATAGGATCTTAAACTAACTTCATGTCGAATCTTATACGAGTGAAGTTCGCCTTGGACATGTAGGCAAGTAGCTTTGCTGTGACATAAGTGACATGTCAAATGTTTGTTTTCGGTTTGAGTGACGTCACACCACAGAAAGTTTAAATTTTAAGTTATAATTTTGCGGTTTTCTAGATCGTGAAATAATATATTTATATTTTTTCCCGTTAATCTGATATTGATTAATAATATACGACAAATTTTAAAAATGGGTCAAGTAGCCTATTGTATTTTTTTATTTGACCTTGATGGTTTTCCGTTTTCAGAAGCTCAAATACGTCAAGCGTCATCCCAAGCTCTTCGAAATATCAACGATTCAGCCACTAAACTAGTTAAAACTCCCATATCTAAGACTAATACCAACCGAGCTAACCAATCTACAGATTTCAATACCAGCCGACAAAAAGACAACCTCATGTATACAGACGACGACGAAAAACCAAACGCGAAAATAGACTCTATTGTACAACGACATAAGGATGAGAAAGAACAAGAAATTAAAAAGAAGGAAGCAGTACAGAACTTGTTTAAAAAGGATAAAGAGAGAGCTAATAGATTAGAGCAGGCTAGTAAGAATTTTAAAGAATTTCTTGACGATACTGATGATAAGAAGAAACAAAATAGAAAAGATAATGATAAAAGAAGTAATGATAGAAGTGACAGATCAAAAGATAATGACAAAAGAAAGAATTTGAATAATTCCACTAGCAAAGATAGAGATAATGACAGAAATAAAGACAAATTAAATGACTCTAGAAGTAAAGACAGTTCTAAAGACAAAAGAAATACAGATAATTTAAATAGTTCTAGAAATAAAGATGTTAGAGATGATAGAAGGAATAAAGATGAAGAGAATTCAACAAAAACAGATTTAGGAGCTGGAGATAGAGACAACAGGAAAAGACAACATTCTGATGATAGGCAGAAAGGAAATGGTGAGTTTCATTTAAGTAACAATTTTATTATTTAGAAGTTTTTTGTGAAACACAAAATCAAATTATTTTTTATTAAATAGTTGATTTGTCTTTTTTTCCCACGTCACACTACTTTATACTATACAGAGTGGACATTATTTTTGGGTCAATCAGGGCAGCTACCAGATCCAGGGTAGCTACGCAAAAATAGTCTTACAAGACCTTCCCTAGATTTCAAATTAATGAAGATTGGCATTTAAAGATTTTGGAAAAAACATACATGGCGCAAGAAAATGGTCATTTTTGACAAACTTTTTTTGTGTCAATCGATCCTGTTTCTGTTCAGGATCAAAAGCTTGTATGGGATCAAAAAATAAATTTCAGCTAGAAAGCCGCAAATCAAAAATTACAATACCCAAACCCATATTAGATTTTTTTTTCACGTTATTTTTTTTGCCTATCTATTCCATTCCTAGCCAGTACCAATAGTTTCCTAGGGGTCAACTTACGGCAATGTACAAAAAGCCAAAAATGTATGTAAACTGTTGTCATACATTTAGTATGGGAAAAAGTGAAACTTCAATCTGATTTACACGACTGCCAAAAGGAGAGTATATGTGTTCAGTCCCTATGTATGTTTCATATTTTCTTTAAACGCGCAGATCTTCGCGACCGCTTAACCATTTTTAATAGTGTAAGGTATCATTAGAATCCTCGTGACGTCGCGGGTAACATAGGATATGTGACATCACGTTAAAACTAATATGGCGGCCTAGAAATTCAATATTATCTAACCAAAAAAAATAAATGTGAAAGAAACCTACCGAGTTTGGTATCAAAATGAAGAGCTTCCAACAACGATTACGAATATGTACATAACTTATGTGTGTGTAACTTATTCAAGAAGAGCGAGATTCATTGAAATGCAATCAAATCACAAAGAATAATATGTGATCCAAACGCTATGATTTGGGTATCAAATTAAAGCATTTTATATGCAGATTGTAAATACATATACAAGTTATATGTTTAAGTATATGTATGAAGAGAAAACTCGAAATATTCTACATCGCGGTATTGACATTTTTCTTTGAATTCTAAGCCGTGACAGAACTGTCACCGCTGACACGGGGCTTAGTTTGTATGAAACAGATACATTATATAAGTGTTTGTGGTCGAGTGGTACAACGCACGGCTGCTACGCAGCGGTCGTGGGTTCAATCCCCAGCTTGTGCCGATGAGTTTTTCGAAAAACTTATGTACATCATCATTTGATATCATCACAAGTGCTTTACGGTGAAGGAAAACATCGTGAGGCAACCTGTTTGTGAGTTCCCAACAAGTATTGGACCAGCGTTGGGACCACGCAAAATAGGCACGTTAGATGTCGAGTTGCGGAAAATAGCTATAACACAATATTTAATAAAAATAGAAATAACAATGACATGTATCTACGTAAATAGTTTTGCGAGATACCTACGAGACATTTAACCATAATATATTATATGTATGCTTAGTACATGATTGGTACGTCTGTTTGTCGCCGCGAGATAGATTTTCCATCTTTTACTAACTATATGAATAAAAGAGGGATGGATAGTCTATTTTGCAGCGACATACTGTCGCACTAATCATGTGCTAATGCCATGTACTTACCTCAGTAAATATCGAGCATTTACATACCTAACAACAGCAATTGTGGCCAAACAAAATTGCTATACGTGCCATATAGGCGCATCAAAATGAAAACTTGAAATATGTTAAAAAATAAATTGTATTTAGGCCCTTTTTCGCCTAAGGCCCTTCGGCCATACGCAAAAGTTCAGCCTTTGCATTTTCTCGAAACGAATTGTCGGGTCTGCGGCCCTGAGATTCGTTTTAAAGCTACGCTTTTACATTGTATAGCGAAGGAGCGCTGAGCTCTGGTAGCTCGGTCTTCGACCTCGTAAGCCGGCGCTACACGGCGGAGGACACTCCGGGCTATCAGTCCTACGCGGAGTGCGGTCTACAACTTTCGCAAATTCGTTGGGCCTGCGGCTCTTTTTTATGTTTCACTATTCCATTACGTGCCCTGATAGCGCTAAGCTCTGGCTTCGATTGTTACAGATCTATAGTTATCAATCAATCATTTATCCTCGGGATCGCGCCGAGAGCATCCCGATAGTGACGCTCCAAGTCCTCGGCTCTAAGCGGAGCTGGGCTTATTTAGATGCTGGGGTAGTTGAAAAAGCTTGGTAGCTTATTTTTTCACTGCTCCGTCTTCGGCCTTGCTTTAAATTTCTTATGATTGTCATGCTAGGGCACTCTTAGTGAAAGTCCGGGCCTCTTCCTCCACTGGTCCGGGCCGATGTCTGGGCTCTGGTAGCTCGGCTTTCGGCTTCGTAAACCAATGCCCCTCTTACGGGACGATTTGGACCTTCAGCCCTACGCGGAGCAGGGCCTACGGTCTTCGCAGGTTGTCAATACTACTTCAATATTTCGATTATTTTTTATGTAACCCTATTTCACCGCCAAGCGTGGTAACGCTGGGCTCTGGCGGCTCGGATTTCAGCCTCGGGAGCAGGCGCATCTCTGAGGCCCGCTTTTGGCCGTTGACTCAACGCGGAGCTCAGCTTTCGGTCTTCGTTAGAGTTTGAAGCGAACTGTCGAGCCTAAGACAGTTGACCCTTTGACCACACCTGGCCGACAACTATGCCAATGCAGTAGAAACTTATGCGGGACGCCGTAAAGTTAAATTTCGTTTAAATAATCACGTACGCGTGGCGTCTGGAGCTCAGCATATTCGTTCATCTGGCGGTCAAAAGGCTAAGAAGGGCGGTTATAACGTGTGGTCTCACCCGTCGGGCCTTCGGTTCTACGTGGATGTCGGCTTATTTAGATGCTGGCTACCTAGTTGAAGAAGCATGGTAGCTCAATTTTTTCACAGCTCGGCCTTCAGCCTTGCTCTAAATTACTTGCGAGTGACACGCTTGGGTCTTCGAAGTGATAGTCCGGGCCTCCGCAAGCTCTGCTTTCGGCCTCCCATCCTGAAGCTCCCTTCGGAAGTTCGGACTCGCTTAACATAAATTAACATTGGTTTCGCTAACGTTCCGGCCCTCGTGCGGCGTGCTCTACGGCTTCGCCCAAAATACCTGGGATGGAACACTCTTCGGGCCTCCGGAGCGAACTTTGGCCCTCCGCAGGGTCAGCCTTCCAAATTTAAAGAATCTTCGAATACACTAAAAGGTTTCAAATAAATAAATTAATAAAAAAATTAAAAAACACGACTGCCGTTTAAAAACGTTCTTAAAAGTAAAAAATAAATCCTTTTTCAGGTTTATTCTTGTGAGCGTATCTACATAAGCGCTTGTCTTATTACTTACGATATTTTGTTTCGATTGCAGTCGGGGAACCTTCATAATGTTTATATTTTCCGTAATGAAAGGTTCCCCGACTGCAATCGAAATAAAATATCGTAAGTAATAAGACAAGCGCTTATGTAGATACGCTCACAAGAATAAACCTGAAAAAGGATTTATTTTTTACTTTTAAGAACGTTTTTAAACGGCAGTCGTGTTTTTTAATTTTTTTATTAATTTATTTTTTATCTAATTTACTCGTCCTATGCTAAATGACACTAATACTGTATGAAAACATTAGCAACATTCATTAGCGGGACAGAATAGTACATTACGACACAAGTTCTAAAAACATGAAATTCGAAACGAGTGGCGATGTTTTCGAAATCGACACGAGTTACGAATTTCGTTTTTGCACGTGTCTCGTACGACGTTTTTAGTGCAGATGGCCCTCCGATGTTTTGGACTTGACGTAAAATGACACACTTCTCGCACTAGAGCCTAAAAAAGGCACCATCTGTACAAAAAAATATAATTAAAGTTTCACGTTATTGGGCTAAAAATATTCTTTTTTTATCTTTTCATACAGACACCCTTCGTCCGGGCCCCATAACTTCATCTCCCCACACACTGATGTCCAACGTAGTGTTCGCGATAAGCGGATACGAGAACCCTCGTCGTGGGCACCTGCGCGACAAAGCAGTGGCCATGGGGGCCCAATATCAGAGGGATTGGGGACCCGCCTGTACCCATCTCATGTAAGCTACGAACAAATAAAACATGGAAGCCGCACGTCATACTAAATTGACTTTCAAAAACGGTCCTGAATTTTAGTTGATAGTGTCACCCCCTCTTCAATGCATCACGGTAATGAATTTCAATATCAACCTATAAAATCTTAAACCGCCATTTAAAAATAGTTCTGATTGGTCCGTCAAAGTTTTGATTGGCTTTATTCTATAAACATTTGTCAAAGATGTTGCGCCGAAATAAGCGCGGTGTTAAGAAAAGCGCTATGTCCTGCCCATCTTGGTACAATTGAACAATTGGTTTTGGGGGCATTTTTGAGCTGGCGTTAGACGTCCATGTTATATATGGTCGCAGCATGTAAGTATACCCATACTCTATTGACAGTGGCAGCTCGACGAGGGACGTGGGGACCTAGGGGACAACGGGGGCATGGGGGCCCAATTCTAGAGGGATTGGGGACCCGCCTGTACCCATCTCATGTAAGTACCCATACTCTAGTGAGAGCGGCAGCTCGACGAGGGACGTGGGGACCTAGGGGACAAGGGGGCAATGGGGGCACAATTCCAGAGAAATTGGGGACTCGCCTGTACCCATCTCATGTAAGTACCCATACTCTAGTGACAGTGGCAGCTCGACGAGTGACGTGGGGACCTAGGGGACAAGGGGGCCATGGGGGCCCAATTCCAGAGAAATTGGGGACCCGCCTGTACCCATCTCATGTAAGTACCCATACTCTAGTGACAGTGGCAGCTCGACGATTGACGTGGGGACCTAGGGGACAAGGGGGCAATGGGGGCACAATTCCAGAGAAATTGGGGACTCGCCTGTACCCATCTCATGTAAGTACCCATACTCTAGTGACAGTGGCAGCTCGACGATTGACGTGGGGACCTAGGGGACAAGGGGGCAATGGGGGCACAATTCCAGAGAAATTGGGGACTCGCCTGTACCCATCTCATGTAAGTACCCATACTCTAGTGACAGTGGCAGCTCGACGAGTGACGTGGGGACCTAGGGGACAAGGGGGGCATGGGGGCCCAATTCCAGAGTGACTGGGGGCCCACTTGTACTTACCTCATTTGAGTACCCACATTGTTGTTGTTGTTGTTGTAGGTATTTGGTAAATCTAGGTATATTTTCTACCTACTTTTTTTGACAATTTGTGTCAGTTTTATACCCTAAAATCACCAAAATCACACACAAGCAGAGAAAAATCTCCTAAACCACACGCAAGTAAGGAAAAATCACCAAAACCACAGACAAGCAGAGAAAAATCACCAAAGAATACAAGCCAATATAACTATAGATTCAGGAGAGTCTGAAATTAATTCATTATCTTTTTAAATTCATTACCATGATGCATTGAAGAGGGGGTGACAATTGTCAACTTAAATTCAGGACCGTTTTTGAAAGGCAATATGGCGTGCGGTTTCCATGTTTTATTTGTTTTTAGGTATTTGGTAAATCTAGATTTATTTTATACCTACTTTTTTGTCAATTTGTGTCAATTTTATACCCTAAAAATTGTATATTCTGTCTAACATAACATCTGTTGCTGCTTATTGTAAAGTCCATTTCAAATACGAAGGCTCGATTCCACTTAACAAAGTCATTAGGCGTCAGCAATAGGATCAGTGATAACTAAAGAAACCTGGCCAGGCCCTTTTTGTGGCGTGATAGGGAACAATGGCAACATTGGCCAAGTAAACAGTACGAATATAGTGCTCTTGGATTTTAAATAAAAAATATTGTTATATACGCACCAAAACAGTTGTTCTGTAAAGAATAGGTTAGGAGTGTAACCAGCCATCCAGGAGGAGAAGTTAAGAACCACAACACAACACCATTTCAATGCAATCGAACACCGGTAAGGATATTTTTTGACCGTTTATCTTTTGAAAACACTCAAAAGCACCAAAAATCCCGTTAAATATAACGGAGTACAGAACGCTTTAAACAGCTGATTGGACGAATTTTGATAACTGACAGCAGTGACATAAAGTCAGTAATGCCAACAACATAAATTGTTGCCAGTAGTCAACTATATTAAGAAATTAAGATCTGCATTGATAACAGCGCCATCTAATATCGATAGGTGAACAAGTTCGATTCTGTAATTCAACCAATTTCACTATTTGCCGTGAGAGGGCGCAAATATAAAGTTGATAACAGAGTGTGAAAAATAACATTTAACCACTAAAACAATGACTAAAAATGGCAAAAGTACACCCAAATCAGACATTCAAAAAAATACACAGACTTGCTCTAAATGTAAAAGATTGGCAGATCCGAAAAAAAGTGTAGTATGCTCAGCATGCAAGTTACAATTTCACTTTGACTGTGATGGCTACCCGGAAACACTGTATAGAATACTAGAAACCCATAAGAAGGAGAAATGGAGATGTAAATCATGTATACAAAAAAATAAAAAACCCTGTTTGCTGAATAAATCTGCTTCACCATCATCAAGCAATGTGACCCTGAGGAAAAACAATATAGCAGCGCAAAGCTCTGCTCATTTAATGAAGAACATCCAGAATTCAGATCTGAATACACCCACGTCCATGAATTTCGAAGAAAGAGACGTCAGTCTACACCTAATAGTGCCTCCAGCAGAAAATAGAATTGAGACAGAACAAATCGAGCTTCTTGAAAGCCCTATCCCTACAAAAAATACGAGTAGCCCCAACTTAAGTATCAACATTCCAACGGAAAATTCCTTTGAGGCTCTATCGGAAGCAGAGGAGGAAGAAATGGAAAACCTGTCACAAATACCTGGTACACCATATGAGCTAAACAGAAGCTTTCCTGAGTTGCGCATGAATAATAGCTACATTGTGGACGAAATGAAGCTTACTATTGAAAAACTTAAAGAAAAATTGGAATCAGCGGATCTAGAAATAGAAAAACTATTAGCTGAAAACAGTACACTCTCCAAACGACTTGCAGAGAATGAGCTTAAGATAGAACAGCTGACTCAAATATGTAAAAACACCTCGACTAAGCAAAGCAAGAAACACCATAAGCACAAAAGCTCTGTAAATAGAACAAACTTAAATTTCTCTACCGATACTGAGGACAATCAAAAACGACTACCTTCATCAGATGCAAAGATAAATCAGCGACGATCTTTATCTACACCAGAAACGTCACCTATGAAGCATACCAATCCATCGCCGTCCAAGAAATCATGCACCGGAAACAAACACAGAACTAATAACATTTGTATGATAAGTTCCAACACACATAACAGTATTTTAAAACACGCAGATTATGTATTGGGTACAGAATATAACATTTGTCATTATCTCTATCCCGGCGCTGGTATTAGATATTTAATGGAAAATTTAAACACGAAAATCACAGATTTCACAAAAAAAGATTATTGCATAATCTTCATAGGGGAGGATGACTTTAACGAAACAAAAAGTTATGCAAGTTTGATACACTACATTAGAAATACCCTGATAAAATTAACTCACACAAATATTATAGTCTGTAACCCAACATTTAAGTTAAATAATTCTTCCTATTTATATAATTCAAGAGTAGAGACTTTTAACCATTTATTGTATAATGATAACAACAAATATGAATATATGTACTTGCTAGATAGTAACCGTAACCTCTCTTATGACCATAGTATGTTTTCATTTAAGACCGGAAGAGTTAGCAACCACGGGATTAGGATAATTTTCAATGACATCTGCAACTATATGTTGATAGTTGACGCGGATAACACGCCAGAAACTTTGTATGTATCTGCGCCTCGCAATGAGCACTTAGATAACAACACAGACCCGCGTAATTCAGCAGATTTTTTTCGTGAATAATTTTAATGCTCTGTACCAAAACATTCGAAGCATAAAAAACAAATGCCACCTATTAGAATCATTAACAGATGAAGTTCAAAACATTCATGCTATCTGCTTGTCTGAAACCTGGATAACTACATCCAAACATGAACTGTCAATCCAAGGATATACACTAGCATCTAAATACTGTCGCTCTGATAAAGAAGGCGGCGGGGTATGTATATTATTAAAACAGAATATAGACTACGTCGAATGTAAAGACATTGTGAATATGTCTATAGAGTCATTGTTTGAAACATGTGCTGTGAAGATAAACCAAATAAAATTAATTTTAATAAATATATATTGGCCAAATTGCACTAGATCACCAGATCAGTTTTATGATGCGTTAGAAAAGTTAATGCAATATCTTCAACTAAAATACAGCAAATATGACATTATAATTGGAGGTGACTTTAATGTCAATGTCTTGAAACAATCTAAATGCTCAAAAACACTTATGGCGCTAATGAAAAGTTTTAATTATCATCAATCTGTCAAAGAACCGACTAGAGTAACAGAGAACAGTGCTACATGCATAGACCTTATATTTAAGAATTTTCAAAGACATAACTTTGCTCTTGAAGTACATGACTATGGCCTGTCCGATCATAAAGGGATAATTATTAATATTCCATGTATCAAACTAGACCAAAGAAGTTCGTGGACTGTAAGAAAAAGGTTGTACAACGAAAAAAATTGTGTATACTTTAGGTCGGAATTATGTAAAATTAATTTTAGTGACATTATTCATGTAAACAAAAACGTAAATTATAATTATAGTAAATTCCATGACGCAATGCATAGAGTCCTGAATAAATGTATGCCAAAAAAATATATAAAGATAAAAAACAAAAATAAAAAACCATGGTTAACTAAGGGTATCAAGATTTCATGTAGGCATAAAAGAGTACTAAAAGCCTTTCTATCCCAAAATAATAATACAACTTTAAATAAACACTACAAGGAATATGAAAAGGCATTAAAAAGAGCAGTTTTATCCTCAAAAAGGCTCCAAAATATACACATGATGAACAAATCTGATAATATGGTAAAATCAATGTGGCATATTGTAAAACGCGAAACTAATAAAATAAATGTAAAAACCAGACATAACGTAACATTAAATTACCAAAATAAAAAGATTAATGAGCCAGATACTGTCGCTAACGTGTTCAACAACTATTTTGCATCAGTAGGTGATAAAACAACTTCAGGTAATAGTTTTTTAAACTACTCACGGATTGAGAATTCTTTGTACTTACGACCAGTTTCAGAAATGGAAGTTAAAAATATAATAAAAAAACTAAAAAATAAGCGAAGCTTTGGTTATGATGAATTGCCTCCCCATTTAATCAGACAGTGTGCTGATGTACTTAAAGGTCCATTAACTTACCTAATAAACCAATCAATCACGGAAGCTACTGTCCCAGACGCTTTAAAAATATCGATTATAAAACCAGTATATAAAAAAGGCAGTAAAAGCGAATGTCAAAACTACAGGCCTATAGCTTTGCTCTCTACATTTTCAAAAATATTTGAAACTGCCATATCTAGGCGACTTTACTCGTTCTGTGAAAAATTTAACGTTTTTAGCGACTATCAATACGGTTTTAGAGAAAAAAGGTCAACTACGCTTGCGGTATACAAGTTTGTACAAGAAATCCTAAATATTATAAATGATCGGAAATATGCAATAGGCGTCCTGCTGGATATGAGCAAAGCTTACGACCGGGTGCCTTTTAACATACTACTGAAGAAATTAAAAAGTGTTGGAGTAAGAGGTAAAGCCCACGACTGGTTTTCCTCATATCTAACAAATCGCGTACAGTACGTAGAAATAGAAAATTACAACTATGTCACTGGTGAAATATGTCAAATCCGATCACTACCATTAAAAGTACAACAATCAATTCCACAAGGCAGTGTCTTAGGTTGTATCTTATTCCTGATTTACATCAACGACCTACCTAAAATAATAAAAAGTCCGTGCACCATGTTCGCAGATGACATCTCTTTTATGATACCGTGCCAAAACGAACTGAACCTAAATGCAAAACTGGATAGCATGATAATGGATATCATCACCTGGATGAATGATCACAATCTACAAATTAACTTTGAAAAAACCAAAATAATGCAATTCAAACCGTACCAGAAGCGCGCAATGATTGTCGATTACTCATTTAATAACATGAAAATAGAATCAGTCACATCAACAACATTCTTGGGTATAAATATAGATACAACACTTAACTGGAAAGATCATATAAATAAAATAACCAGTAAATTAAGTAGCTTCACGTATGCCTTGTACAATCTCAAAAAATGCACTAATATAAGCATAGCGACAAGCGCATACTACGCATATGCCCACGCGTGGCTACAGTACGGTATCGTGCTGTGGGGAAATAGTACAAATATAGCGCAACTATTTATACTGCAAAAGCGTTGTGTCAGAATTTTAGCAAATATAAAACCAATGGAAAGCTGCAAAACATATTTTATAAATTTTAAAATCTTAACTCTTGTGTCAATATACGTTTTAGAAATGTGTCTATTTGTTAAAAATAACTACCACATATTCCAACAATACTCCCGAGCTCAGAACTTGCGCCCAAAAACAAAACTAGCTACCCCCGATACAACGCTACAAATGATACGCAAGAGTCCCCACGGTATGGCAATAAAAATTTATAATAAAATCCCCAATTCCGTTAAAGACATTGAGGACTATAGGCTGTTCAAAATTAGGATTAAGACGTATTTAATAAAAAAAGCATACTATACACTAAATGATTTCTTCAACGATTTGAACGACGAGTGGATATAAGTCACAATAATGTAATGTGAGAAACTTAACCAGACTGAGCCAAAAATACCAAACTTAGGTGTAAATTTAGATATTTAAATGAATATGTTGCAATGTATATCTGACTATTTAATAATTTTGTTGTGTAGTTACCAGTAGTTATTAAAACATAAGTTGTAATGCATGCCTCTCTATACAATTAAGTACTTTGTAATTGCTGTGCCCTTACAGGGTTCATGTGAACTGTAATACTATTTTTCTCCAATATGCTCGGAAATGTTCGCATTAATGTAGCAAAAACGAAACGCGAAGTACCTTCTTATGTACCAGCTCAAATTAAAAAAAAAGATTTTCATTATTGTACAGTTTTTGCGGCCGCGAAATTGTACTAAAATCCATTAATGTATTGTTTTTTACTTCTTAAAAACTACTTTTGGACTTTGAAAAAAATGCATACAGCCAAATTCTAAAGCCACGACCAAACGCCTGGTCTGGATAGAGCGAGAGACGGCGATCAAATCTATGGCCGTCTCGTTCTATCATGAGTTACAAACGCCTCGGTGTGTCAGGTCGTGTAGGTACGGTTTAATGAAACCATAGATATCGTTACTATTTTTTATGAACGACCATGCATTAAAAAAAAGTTTAGGCGGGAATCATAAGAGATTTTTTCTTTTCAATTGTTATTCAATTTGCAAGAAGAATTACTTAATCGATTGTAATAAATTTTGTTTTATTTCCTTGCATGTTTGGAGAAAAGTCCTATATGTGCCTCGGACGGAAATAGAATTTCGTGGATTCGTATGTAATTGTCGGCCTCAGCTTCGCTTCGTCCGACAAAAAATACTCATCCACGAAATTCGCTTTCCCGGCCTCTGCAATAATGTACTATAAGATCCTTATACTTACATGAAAGCAATAAACGATATGATTATGATTATGATTTTATGCATACATCGGCGTACCACACGTGCCAATTTGTAGTGGACCAATTAAATGACAAAAGTTTCGAGTGGCATCGGGCCTTCATATTTGAAATGGACTAGGAATAGAATTAGATTTGGATAGAAAAAACAAGTTCATTCATTTTCTCCAATATGCTCGGAAATGTTCGCATTAATGTAGCAAAAACGAAACGCGAAGTACCTTCTTATGTACCAGCTCAAATTAAAAAAAAAGATTTTCATTATTGTACAGTTTTTGCGGCCGCGAAATTGTACTAAAATCCATTAATGTATTGTTTTTTACTTCTTAAAAACTACTTTTGGACTTTGAAAAAAATGCATACAGCCAAATTCTAAAGCCACGACCAAACGCCTGGTCTGGATAGAGCGAGAGACGGCGATCAAATCTATGGCCGTCTCGTTCTATCATGAGTTACAAACGCCTCGGTGTGTCAGGTCGTGTAGGTACGGTTTAATGAAACCATAGATATCGTTACTATTTTTTATGAACGACCATGCATTAAAAAAAAGTTTAGGCGGGAATCATAAGAGATTTTTTCTTTTCAATTGTTATTCAATTTGCAAGAAAATATTTTGTTTTATTTCCTTGCATGTTTGGAGAAAAGTCCTATATGTGCCTCGGACGGAAATAGAATTTCGTGGATTCGTATGTAATTGTCGGCCTCAGCTTCGCTTCGTCCGACAAAAAATACTCATCCACGAAATTCGCTTTCCCGGCCTCTGCAATAATGTACTATTGTATGGCGGCCGAGCGTGTCAGATTTTGTACTGAAGTTGTTACTTGCCTATGATTTTATATATGTCTCAGGCCCTTGAGTATTCATATTTTTTGTGTTGTTGCAATTAATATTACTTAAGGAGGCATTACTCATGTTATTGTTCACTTCAACTTACAAAATTTGACGCCCGAAAGCTGCAAGCTGCGATTAAAAACGGACAACTCAGTGGATTTCACTGAGTTCATTTGACACGCTAAGTAGATACGTTTGCTTGATCTATAATATATATATTAGTAATAGTGCATTCAAAGTTTTTCAAAAAATTACTTGCTTCACCCGGAAATCGAACTAACTACAATTTTTTTCGAATTTTGAACCAAACTTGTTTCTTTTAGTTTTAGATACTATGTTTCTTAAGAAGAAATGTTATTTTTTATCCATTCTTTCGAATGATATCATAAAATTACGAAAAAAAAATTTTTCGTATTAAAGTAGGTTCGATGCCTAGAAAAAGCAAAATTTTTTTGGATTTCTTTGAATGCAGTATTATTTAATTTTCAAAATAAAATAAAGTCTTCTTTCAGCAAAATATCCTATCTACGACATTTGAGGTACTTCCCCTTCATATCCCATAACTGTGGGACGCCCTATATATGACATCTGTGATACCTAGTTTAAACGATAAATATTTCTGATTCTGAATCTTCACAGCTGTGCGTTCCCGAACACTCCTAAACTGCGAGCAGTCCGCAACTCGTCAAGCGACTGTATAGCGGTTCTCGCCGAGTGGGTAGAACAGTGCTGCGAGCGGCGGCGGCTGCTACCGTGGCGGTGGTTCGCCACCGAACCCAGGAATAAGGTCTCACCACCCTCTGGGTGGGATGATGATGATAAGACTGCTTCAGGTAAATTATCGTCGTTGAGATTGCCAATTCCGGTATGTGTAAATTTCAAATTTGACAAAAGAAGACTGTAAACATATGTCATTTGGATTGATTTTTCAGTTCCTGAAATCGTGCACATAACGGAATTGGCAAACTCAACGACGTTATAAGCTTTTTAGGGGGTTAAATAGAGATGATGACTGTAGTTAAAATAAATTATTTAACATTATGCACGACATAATACACGAAGAAATTATTACTAAGATGTAGATTGCAGTAATTTTGTACAGAACTTCTATTTAATAAATTGAAAAGAACTTAAAAGAGTAGGTCATTTGGCAGTACTCAAACGTGACGTCACTTTTGAGTATTTCATATAAAATTCCATAGTGGCGATCGTTTTGACAGTTCGAAAAAAGATGCTGATTTGACTTGCCAGTCATCATGCCTATTCTGAGATCATATTGAGTGTTATTACAGAACGACCATGCAAATTGCTAAATAATTGCTGTTTCATACAATTTGCCCATTTCTTGGAGTTGAGTAGCGTTTGATAAAATGAAATTGAATAAAATTTATTCAAATATGACAAGCGCAATAGACAAAAAATATTGTGACCCTTTTGTGGCAAGCTGGCGTTCTGTGTTTATAACTCAGCATGTGGCTGGCAAAGCCAGCGCTGCCGTATAAATACAATAATAAAAATACAACTACCACACACAATAATAAAACAGCATACATTACAATTAAACATTACTTCGAAATCAGAGATAGAGATCTTCTTTACTTTAAATTGATTACTGCATCTTTTCGTTTACAGAATGCGACACTGACGACGAAATAGAGAAAGTATTACAAAAACAAAAGAAACAGCGCACAGACAAGTCTCCCTCTCCGCAGCCAACCACCAGCAGAGATAAATCACCAAAACCACACACAAGCCGAGAAAAATCACCGAAACCACACACAAGCAGAGAAAAATCACCAAAACCACATACAAGCCGAGAAAAATTACCAAAACCTCACACAAGCAGAGAAAAATCACCAAAACGAATCTCAAGCAATGAAAAACCAAGAAAACGCAGCATAGAACGCTCACGAAGCAAATCACCAAAAGACTCAAAGAGAAATCTCAATTATTCCAACATGTCTACCGATTCTGATGTGGCCTTCGTAAAAGATGAAAGAATACAAGCCAATATAACTATAGATTCAGGAGATTCGACAGATGAAGATAAACCGGTGGTCAAAGAGAAGATAGATAAGAGTAAAGTGTTGCCAGATTTCTTTGATGGGTACACGTTTGTGATAGAGGACTGCGTGGTAGATGCTGGGTTCGATAAAGAATTACTGGCGAGATATGTGAAGGCGTATGGTGGAATTGTTATGGATGTAAGTATAATACGAATAATCACCAAATTTTAAAACCTACTTCTATCGATTTCTCCAAGATCCCATCATCAGACCCCGACTTCGTGTGAACGGGACCACCTCGGTGTTATACCCGATCGATAAAAAATAGTACATTGTGCATCAAGGGAGGTAAATACGGAATTACTAACGAGAGTGTTAGAAGCCCGACGCCGCTAGGCGGAGGGCTTTTATGACTCGAGTTAATAGTATTCCGCTTACGGACCGTGATGCATACAATGTTTTTCATCACACTTGCCGACAAAAAAATAAGTTTTAAGACATAATATTATTCACATTTCTATTACTCCCTAGGGAATTTCACTTTTCTATTACTCCCGCTACGCACGCAAGCAATGGCGCGCTTAGACAGCAAGTGTGATGAAAAATTGTTTACAATTCTCGGAGATAAATAGAGTAACACACATACAAAAAAAACGGTCGAATTGAGAAACAAATACGTCTAACACGGGCTAAAAAAAGTCCCCAAAACAATTGTTCAATTGTTCCAAGATGGGCAGGACATAGCCTTTTCTTAACACCGCGCATATTTCGGCGCAACATATTTGACAAATGTTTATAGAATATAGCCAATGAAAACTGATGGACCAATCACAATATTATATTCTTAAATGGCGGTTTAAGTTTTTATAGGTTGATATTGAAACTCATTACCGTGATGCATTAAAGAAGGGGTGACACTTGTCAACTAAAACTCAGGACCGTTTTTGAAAGGCATACTGCTCATATATAAAAATAATATTTTTCAGGCAGTGGACTCTGACAGTGAAATTAGCTTCATCCTCAGCGTTGGTGACAAAACTAGTGACAACGGGCTGCGCGTGCGACCAGACTGGCTGTGGCGATGTCACCAGGGGAGGCAAATGGCTGACGTCGCCGAATATACTCTTTGATTCTATTGTTTTTATATATTGTTGAAATGAAAGAATAAAGACTCAAAGAATCCGTTTTGCTTGATTTGTCAGCTTCCGTAGCCTAGTTGGTAGTGACTGCCTACGAAGCAGGTTCTGGGTTCGAATCCCAGCGAGGGCATTATTTGTTTATTTATTTGTTCCTTGGCCATGGCTGTCTTTGCTTTCACTCTTGTTGCAAAGTGCTTTAACATTCCGTATAGAGTACAAAATGCAATTCCGTGGCCGTTACTTATCTGAACATTTCTGTCTGTGACTTCGGTGGCAACATTATTGCGCGATTCCCGTGGTTATCTCATTTTTTTATAGTTGTCAACTACGTCTACCAAGATATCCAAAAATTCATAAATCTCTCAAGGAATACGTGTGATAGGGCTGGTCGAAGTCACAACAGTGGAAACGCTCGGAGAAATGCCCATATATAAGGTGCTTTCAAATTAGTCACGGATATCTTAGGGTATACATGTGTTCATGATAACGGACAACTTTGCTTATGGGTCTCATATCGAAATCTTGAAAAAATAATCGCCTTTCCATACAAAGTGGTTTCATCGGGTGATCAACATTTCATAGAAAGTGATTTTATTTTTTCGATTTTTCGATATGAGTCCCATAAGTAAAATGATTCCTTATCATGAACACATGCATACCCTAAGGTATCCGTGACTAATTTGAAAATACCCTGTATATACAATCAAAACAAAATGCAGTTATTATAACCAATTTATTGACGAATAAAATGATCGTTAGTTATTCGCTATTTAGATTCACTTTAGAATTGAAATTACTTTGTGAAAACTCGGAGTATAAAGGAAAGTTTGAGACGTTACTGCGATGTCAGGAGAGTAAGTTTCTCGTTGAGTTGAAGTTGGGTCTTGATGAGTTGCGCGAGGGTCACCACCTGAAACAAATTCATAGTGTTATTAATATACGTAGATATTTTTCTAGCAGGAACGAGAGATTGACAAAATTAAACATCTACATGATTGTAATCGATAAGTCTTGTAGAAGTCTATAATAAAATTAATAAATAAATAATGCGCAGTAACTTGGAGATAAACTACAAGAATGCAAATCATATTCAAAACGACACATTATTTTTCTTGTACCTTGTATTTAGTACCCATTAAAAGATTAAAGACTAATTAATAAGAAACACTCTTACGCTATAGGCAATAATTCATTTATTAAATATTAGATATTCAAAAACAAAGCGTAGATGAGTCCTGTATTTCTTACCTACCTGATTTTACGAAGTTAGTACGTTTATGAGAATAGGGTGTACGCATCGATAACAGTTATGTCGATGTTTAATTTAGTCAATCTCTCGTTCCTGCTAGAAAAATATCTAGGTATAGTTATTAACCATGTTAACGTTTTGGACGCGTGATATATCGGATGGATGACTGATGATCTGCACCGCAGGTTCAACGCCAAAAATCAGCCAAGATCATGTCGGGCCATGATCAGTGTAGGGTTCAATAGATATTCAAAAAGTATTCTATGAGTTGACTCGGAGCTGATTCATGATTTTTTGGACCCACGGATCAAAAGTGCGGGGTCACATAATTTTTATATTCTGGAGCGGTTAAAAACGTTCCCTTAACTTGGCAGTGTATCTTAAAAGATACATACTTTTTGACCCACTTTTTGAATTTTTTTTAAAGACAGAATTTTTTGCTCTACACGGCGGCGAGGAGGCTAGAAAGCACGATTTTTTAAAATTCTGCCAAGTTCAGGGTTAAGGATAAGGACCCTTTTTATGACGGACATGAAACGAAACTACTACGTGCCCATGAGGAAAGAGAAAAAATTCAACAGCGGATTTCTGACCAAATTTGAAGTTAAAAACGTCATGAAGTTTTCTGGATTCAGTCTATTTTAAGGGAAAATTAGATTTTTTCTTAAAACCGTTTTAGACCGTTACGCTATGATAACGCATTTTAGGAAACGATTTTGTCACCACGTTGTCTTAGTTTTGTCACACTTAATTGACAGACATCAATTGAACAAAAAAAATCTTTAATTACTTAGCAAATGTAAAAAAAAACTTTAAAGTGTATTTTTTGCGATAATTTCATTAATAAAATCCTTTTTTCTTTGTATATTAAGGCATTCAAAACATCAAAAATACTATTTTTTTGCAGATTTGACCAAAACTCATTTTAACATTTTTTGCTTTATTTAGTCTCAGGAATATGCTGTTTAAATTTTTCCCTTTCCTCATGGGCACCTTGTATACAAGGTTCCTAGTTTACTACAGAACCCTAAAAACGCATTTGTGCTGATCAAGTTTAAATTCCTAAAGATAATATCAGCCACCAGTTGGTAGTGGTAGTGACCCTGCCTACGAAGCTGATAGAGGTTCCGGTGTCTCAAGATATTTATTTATTCGTTCTCCATTGTTGTTAGTAATCTGACTAAAATTAAGGATTTTTAATCTCAATAAACTAATTGGAAAATTACCATAAGTCACGGTCCACAGCAGTATAATACAGGGTGAAACATGAGTCGTTAGCAGTAATACGTTATGTTTCACCCTGTTTAGCCTCGTCCTGCCCATTGTGATTTCTAAAGGACATAATTCGATTATTTTTAAATACTGAGCCACTTACCATAAGCAAGTCCTTGACACTATTGGCGAAGGCATCAGCGAAGGAGTCCTGTGCCAGGCCGGGGACGGAGTTGGCGATCTGCAGCAAGGCTCGTCCGGTCGCGTTGTGGGCTCTGCTAGAACCTCCTCCACGTAGCAGAAACTTACCATGAGCAAGTCCTTGACACTATTGGCGAAGGCATCAGCGAAGGAGTCCTGTGCCAGGCCGGGGACGGAGTTGGCGATCTGCAGCAAGGCTCGTCCGGTCGCGTTGTGGGCTCTGCTAGAACCTCCTCCACGTAGCAGAAACTTACCATGAGCAAGTCCTTGACACTATTGGCGAAGGCATCAGCGAAGGAGTCCTGTGTCAGGCCGGGGACGGAGTAGCCCAGAGAAACTTACCATGAGCAAGTCCTTGACACTATTGGCGAAGGCATCAGCGAAGGAGTCCTGTGTCAGGCCGGGGACGGAGTAGCCCAGAGAAACTTACCATGAGCAAGTCCTTGACACTATTGGCGAAGGCATCAGCGAAGGAGTCCTGTGTCAGGCCGGGGACGGAGTAGCCCAGAGAAACTTACCATGAGCAAGTCCTTGACACTATTGGCGAAGGCATCAGCGAAGGAGTCCTGTGTCAGGCCGGGGACGGAGTAGCCCAGAGAAACTTACCATGAGCAAGTCCTTGACACTATTGGCGAAGGCATCAGCGAAGGAGTCCTGTGTCAGGCCGGGGACGGAGTAGCCCAGAGAAACTTACCATGAGCAAGTCCTTGACACTATTGGCGAAGGCATCAGCGAAGGAATCCTGTGCCAGGCCGGGGACGGAGTAGCCCAGCGCTAGTAACTTACCATGAGCAAGTCCTTGACACTATTGGCGAAGGCATCAGCGAAGGAATCCTATGCCAGGCTGGGGACGGAGTAGCCCAGAGAAACTTACCATGAGCAAGTCCTTGACACTATTGGCGAAGGCATCAGCGAAGGAGTCCTGTGCCAGGCCGGGGACTGAGTTGGCGATCTGCAGCAAGGCTCGTACAGTCGCGTTGTGGGCTCTGCTAGCACCTCCTCCACGTAGCCCAGAGAAACTTACCATGAGCAAGACCTTGACACTATTGGCGAAGGCATCAGCGAAGGAATCCTATGCCAGGCCGGGGACGGAGTAGCCCAGAGAAACTTACCATGAGCAAGTCCTTGACACTATTAGCAAAGGCATCAGCGAAGGAGTCCTGTGCCAGGCCGGGGACGGAGTTGGCGATCTGCAGCAAGGCGCGTCCGGTCGCGTTGTGCGGCGCCGCTCGCTCTGCTAGCACGTCTTCCACGTAGCCCAGCACCTGAAAGTCGAATAAAAAAATTATAACAAATTATAAATATTAGATGTCATATACCAAAGAAAAACGACCAAGATCACCTATGTCCGAGGTGGGGATCGAACCCACGTACTCAGCTTTAAGACCGAGTGGCCGAGGGGCACAAGCATCAGCCGCGAAAGCTGAGTACGTGAGTTCGATCCCCACCTCGGACATAGGTGATCTTGGTCGTTTTTCTTTGGTATATGACATCTAATATTTATAATTTATATAGTATTAAGTAGTGTGACTACTGGAGAAAAATTAAAAGTACAAATCAAAATATTTAGTTAATAAATAATTTGATTTGTGTTTTCGCAATATGTTCAAAATTATAACATTTATCATCATTGGCCACAGCATCTGTTGTAGATGATTGTTGCAGCACTGTAGGTTTACGGGTTCCCGCATCGCCGTTGATGGCTATGAAGACCAATGGCAGCGCGGCATTTCTCCGCATCCGTTGCACACAAAACGCGAGTCCGCAGGAGGTGGTAAAGCACGACGAAGACTTTTCTGCTTAAGGTTCTCGAGCCAGTCGTCATCGTGCTTGGAGGTTCCGATGTTAACATCATGACGCCATTCAGGTCCCGTCGAGTTGTATGCCAAAACTATTCATGTCCCGCTTGCAGGAGTCTTTAAAACGCAGGGTTAGACGACCAACAGGTCTTTTTACGTCCGCTATCTGACCCAGCATAACTTGGCGTGGAAGTCTTTCAGGGCCCATGCGATGTATGTGACCAAGCCAGCGCAGTCTTCTTTGCTTCAACATAGCAGTTATGCTGCAGCAATGTGCCCTGTACTACCGCGTTACTGACTTTATCCTGCCAAGTGACTCCAAGTATAGTTCTCAGGCAACGCATGTGGAAAGCATTGAGTTTGCGTTCTTGTTTTGCGTATGTTGTCCAAGTTTCTGACTTACACACTTTTTGCACGCTTAGGACGCAGGTCTGATGTACAAGGGCTTTGGTGTGCATAGTGAGCTTACTGTTCCTCCATACGCGTGCAAAAATCTTCCCAAAAACATTTATATAAAGCTGAAACTACACTAAGGAACGAGAGGTGAATATCACCAATCCTTAGTACAGCTTCGTCTCTACAACTTACGTAAGATCTCACAGACTCACGGATGTAGCCCAGGCCTAAACTAAAAAAAAATTACTTGAAATAAAACTATGAAAACGGATAAACTCGCGTATATTAACTAACTTTAACTTCATTCCGACATTTCGAACCCTGTAAAGTGTTTGAAACGTCGGAATGAAGTTAAAGTTAGTAAATATACGCGAGTTATCCATTTTCGTAGTTTTGTTTCATATGTAGGTAATCCTCGCGGTAATTGAAGAAAATATTTAAAAAATGCTTCATAACTTTTTTTATTTTTTTTGTGTTGTCTCTGTCACTTCAATAGAGGCGTCATCAGAGTAAGAAACAAATCCTCAAAAAAATAAACAAACCACTTTGACATTGGCAAATTCACCCTGCTGTTGAAACAAGCAAGGAGTAAAGCTTGATAAAAAAAATTTGCTCTTTAAAAAACAAACCTTGATATTTGAAGTTTACGGTAGGGCCGTAGTTCAGTAGCTGCTTCAGCCAATAAATCTAGATCCGGGAGACTACACTCACTCACCACGACCCATGGTCTTCTAGATAACCTGGACGTACCTGATCCAGCAGGGAAGACAGTTTAGTGGCCGCTTCAGCGACTAGGGCTAGGTCCGGGGCAGGTTGCACCTGGCGAGAGCGCCCCCCGGGGCCCATGGTCTTCTGGCACAACTGCAGACCCACAATCTGAAAACAATTTCAACATGAATATTGTGTATCTAATTTTGTTTCATTACGGACATGTCCTAGATCCTAATTTAAACATAGCTTAAAAAAGATATATGTAAAACTAGTATCTATCTAGTATTTTAAAATTAAATACAGACAACATCTTTTACATCAACAAAAAATGCAAAGCTGAATCTCCCTCATAGGTCATAGCAGTTTCAGTTCATTTATTGATTGTTGTCTATCTAGCACCCACCTATAATAATAGATATATTACTTTATATATTTTACATATACAACTCTATTACTTTATATATATTTTCATCACATACCTAATTTAGTGTTCATATATATATACACGTCAAGGAAATACCTCACTACATTACATGCATCTAATAACCACAGTGACACACAAAAATTCCACATACATACTGAACAAGTGAACGTTTTTATAAGGCGTTGCACGCTTTCTATACGAGCATGTAAGGTTCTGGCAGAATATCAGCGATGTGGCTTGCCGCATCAACATGCTGAGCCAGCGCCTATTCTCTGCCACGACACATGGTAAAAACAACTACATATTTATTGTTTGTAATTCTTCTGCAAGTTAGTTTTAAGTTGCATGCCTTTTGTTTGTTAATTTCTCTGTTTTTATACCTACCATGTAAGTTGTGGAAATTGAATAAAGTCTTTATCTATCTATCTATCTAACGAAATTGAAAAATATAGATCAGGCGGTTTTTAAAAGTTTAGTGAGGTGTCAGAGGGAGAGAGATGTAAACAGATAATAACTTTATCATCATCATCATCAGCCTATGATAGTCCACTGGTGGACGTAGGCCTCTCCTATTAACTATGCGTATAGACACATTAGGAGGTAAATGCCCATAATCGCCACACTGGGCAAACGGATTGGCGATCGCAGTTATGTGTCCACTATGAAGACGCTGCTGCCCATCATCAATCTTTTATCAAATAATGGCCAGTAACACTTCAATCTTTAAGTAGACTCTTACGACACCTGCAGGAGGAGTTGGGGTGGTGACAAATGTATTCTTACTGCCCTTACCACACGGCCATAGGCAATAACTTTATGATGAATTGAAAATATGTAAAATTTAAAAATAAATTGGAAGACTCGAAAATGTGTTTCTCTGAAATCGAAGGCTCCATCACAATATGATTCTCTCTGTGCCTCAACCGAGTAAAACCCTAGCCACCTACCTCTGGTTCATAGCTGGTGAGTGTGACATCAATAGGCGTGAACATGCAGCCCTGCTTGCCGCGCGGCACGCCGAGCGCCACGCACACGTAGGCGCGGAGCCCCATGCGCGCGCCCTGCAGCCCCGTGTCCAGTGTCACGTGCACCGGTGAGCGGCACTCGCGCGCGTAGTATTCGTGAATGACGGAGGAGTGGTTGGTCACCTCGTTGCCTGTTGCCCACCAGCCTGGACATTGTTATTTTGGTGTGAGACTGGGAAAGGATCTAAGATAGAATAATAGTGAAAGATAAGTTTACCAACATTTCGTTTCCTAAGCCTAACCAAGAAGAAAGAAAGTCTCACTTAATCCAGGTGTGCAATATAGTATTATAGCCTGTTTTCAAGATATGTTGGAACCTCAACCTACCTATGGAACCAAAATCCCAGTGATGACGTTTTTTTTCATACAAAGCGCCCTATCTTGTATTATTTATATGCAAATCAATATTTTACCTCTACAACTTCAATAGTGGGTAATTTTACAGGGTTACAATAAAAAGGTGACTATAGAATCAAGATTTACTTAAAACCAGACTTAGAACTTAAACTACTCAGGTATATGTAGCATTGCGCAATACAAATTGCAAATTTGTTTTTGTGTAGCGCTTACCAACAATGTTCTCTGTGGCATTAACCCTCCTATTCAGCTCATACACGTCCATGGCATAATTGAGCTCGGCCTCCACTTGGTCGGCGTGCTCCTTGTGCGGCACACAGAAGCAGTTTGTGACCTCCACAACTCCCTTGTCACAGGTTCCTAGAATCACCAACAAACATAACCTCAAACATGAAGTTTAAATTATAAATTAAACACTATTTCACTATAAAAATTCACTGAAAACACAATATATACACTAAAGATGCCACTATTTGAGTGTAAATTGCTTTTAATGTGAAGAAATCAGTAAAAACACGAAAAATTACACGCATGACGTCGGCACAACAACTCATCAAAAATTTCACTTTGTGAAGCGGGAGGTGATGGAAACGATATATACCCAATAAGGTCCCGATAACCCGGTGCGAATCCGCATTTCGGCGCTCGTAAGCATCCACAATTTGAAATAATACTACGGGATGAACCTTGACAACTAGATTGAGCGCCATTTTGGCTCGTTTGAAAGAAACTAAGGACGTTTTTCATTTCCTTAAACTCACATGTGCACTTTGACAGTATTGGGAAGCATTTTTATTTTTCCTTTTCAAAGTAGTTTGCTTATAACTTGTTTGTAACATAAAGCAAGCAGTCAGGTAAAAAAAATAATGTAGAAAAACACAAAATATTATTTCCATCGTTTCCATGCATTCCTACTCATTTTATTAGTAAACGAAAATATTGAACATAGAAATAGATGATAGACAGGATGAAAGAAAGAGGGATTAAACTTCCAAACTTTTGCTCGTAAATTAGGAAGAAAATGAGGAAAAAACACATTGTTACCTACGAATAATTTTATTGTTCAATAAATCTAGCACAACATTTGGTAAAAAGTCCTTTTACGAGTGAGGAACTAATAATCTAATAACATAAAATATATTCACTATATCACTTTGTTATCTACAATTACATTTCATTAAGTATATTTGCATAACCTTGTACAGCATACAGTCAGCATCAAATACTTTGTCACACACAGCATGATGTATCAAACTATTTGGCTACTTTAGTTACTACGAAGTATTTGACACCAAATGCAATACAGAATAATGTAGATTTACATACATTTTGTCAGCAAAGTAGGCAGCTAATTCAATTATATTGGTGCAAAAATGACCAACCATAGGATAGTTTAATTTGGCCTTTTTTACCAACAAAAATTGCCAGACTATTCGGCTAGGTTCCAACACAGTAATAAATAACAGAAATGTTCCGTTTTGTACACACTATTTACAGTTCTTCTTATAATTTTGGTTTTTATATTTGAGTATAAGATAAGACATGATATGCATGCTCAACACCAACAAAATACATGGCAAATTGGGCAAAGGAGTCAAACATTGGTATGTTTACCTTAATGCATGTCTAGAAAATCTATGCAAAATTATTGTAATCATTTGATATTTTAAAATAGGCTAATTTCAGGACTTGTAATTAACTAACAAACATGAATTGTTATTCTAAGTACTCTCTGCTATTTATTATGAACAAATGAAATTTACAAATTGTGACTGCTTTGAAAAAATCTCATATCTAATACTAAGTAGTATGATACAAACTGGATTACTGGAGTTTCTCCTTTAAATAGTTTGTACAATGAAACTTATTGATAATGTATAATACAAGATTTTTTCAAAGCAAGGACAAATACTATCTTCTGGCCTTTCTATACCCGAATATTACTGTGTATAGTATGTTGATGTGTCTTTGAGGTTCCTACGGAAAGGTTAACCATTGTACTGAAACTGAAATCATTTGCTTTCCGGTGTTGGGTTGGTATGGATGCGGATGCCATGCATTTCCGAAATCTCTTTTTTGAGGGATTCTGTGACCAACCGATGCTGCTTGACACGAGACAGACCAGCAAACTCAGTAGCTTCTATACTGATCTGGAAGGGAAAACATCTTTAATGATACATTTATTACCTCCTAGCAACAATAAACCAAGGAGACATTTCACTCATCAAAATATGTTTGATTCTTTATAAAATACAGAATTTTGTTTTTTATTTGTTGTTCTTTAACAGACTTCAATTATTTACATCCGTGATCTGTTGGAAAAACCTTCAGTTTTTAACTGTCTCGCTCGCTCTTTTCGCATACCTATATGAGGCGAGCGAGACAGGTACAGAACCAAAGTTTATTACGTATCACAAGCCTTCAGCAAGTACCTCAAACATGGCTCCGCAGCCACCCGAGATGTCCTCCACGCTCACGTAAGTAGTCCCCGGCAAAGATTTCTTCAAGGCCTCGGTCAATTGTTGTTCTTTGGACACGCAGTTACGTTCGAATTTGCTGCCAGTCGCACCGGCTCCGTTGCCGACTACATTTCGACTCTAATATAAGAAACGGAGCAATCAGTTATAGAACGAAATAGACGATAATAAGCGCATTAGTGCACTTTGCTTTTATACTTACCAAACTATTTCTAACTGGCTCCAAAGCTCTCATAAATTGACGAAACATTTTGCAATGCTAATTATATATAGGGGAAAAACTACTTAAATAATAAACTTAACAGTTTTGCGTCATTATATTATTTAATATTTTTATAGAGTATTTCTACGCATTTTATTTTAACAAATTATTTTTAAAATTTTACATAACCTCTCAATGCTTTTGTCAATTTAGGCCATTCCATTGCAAGTAGAATATTTGGTTTTGTTGATACTAGTTTAAATGTAAATAAAGCGTGGAAAGGAACGAAACCATAGACATTGTATTTTAATTTATGACGACGGTTTGTGACGTGCCATGGTCGTAAAAACATTCAGTATGTTGAAGACACTTAAAGACACATTACTTCATGTCCTGGATTCTAATTTCTATTTTCAAAATAAGATATTTAAATTTTAGTATTTACAACATATTGCGATTGTGATTTACTTACATAGGCTATTAATCTTTAACAAATTTTTGTACTTGCGTAACTTGCGTTCCGATTCAAGTCACTTAAATAAACCGTCGTAATTGACGTCAATGTCATTATGACAGCACCTAGTTGTGAACGAACAACACGTGTTTGTCGGTGTCGGTGCTTTGGAGCCCTTTAAGTGTTTTTAATATTTTTTTAAATAATGTAATATTTATTTCCCCAAGATGCCTCCATTTAAAGCCGGTTTGTTGAAAAGGAAAAATAGACGCAAAAACAATCAAAGAAAGCTGTCCCTAAAAGGACTCCTCAGATGACGAGGTAAGCGTAGTGAAATGAATATAGTTTTTAGCGTGTTGTTTTTGTTGATTGTTGGTTATTACTTGTGGTTTATCGTAGGGAAGTGATTTCTGGCGCGAGCGAGGACCTGATCCGCGGTGATCTGAATGGAAACTGAGGACGCTACAGGACTCGGAACAAGAGGACGAAGAAGGCAAACTCTGATGCAGAGCAAGATGTGAGCGTTCTACTGTTATTTCGTTTCAATTATTCATGAAAACTGTCTTTATTCAAGTATTGTCTACGATACTTATGTAAATGATTTGAGTAATTTGTCATGTTAGTATTTACTTTGCTTAAAAAATATATCTGTTTATGATGGCAGGAAGTTCTGTTTTGACGACGATTGCCGACTCGAACGTTTGGAGATGAAGAAACAAGCAGATAATTGCTTCAGATGCATCATCGGTAAGCTTTGTTTTTAGTGACTTACGCCAATACTTTAAAATTTACAACAAAACATTTATTTTGAAGAATAATGCTTACCCTCCGGCAGTATTTTTTTACTAGTATCTGAGAGTATGTGTTATTCTTTGAATTAAAGTTTGGTGAAATCTAGCCTAAGTATGATGCAATTGAAAACAGTGTGTAATGATATAAAAAATGCTTTATGAAGATATTTTTTTTCTCAGGAAAACAGCCCATTGTGTTTTATTTAATTTTTTTAATATTGTTTTTACAGGAGCTAAACAGATTCAGAAGCCGATGATGAATCAGATGGCGATGAGGATGATGAAGAAATCACAAGAAAAGCGATGCTGGACAGCGGTGCAGAGTCAGGAATAGGACAAAACACACTCAGGCTCCAGTGATGAGTCAGAGAAAGAAAAAGGACAAAGAAGTAAAAACAGAAAGCCAAGAAGAAAAACCAAAACAGAAGGAGACAGAAGTAAAAACAGAAGAAGCCAGTAAAGGAAAAGCAGACTAGGGATAGTGTAGATGTGTTAGCTGATAAGATTAAAGAAAACTAGCGTTAAGATGCAGCCCGTTGCTCAAAAAAGGTATGGTAATTCATGTCAAAACTGATCTATAATAGAAAAAAAACATTAATCACAGAAAGTTACGCACCTTGTTTTAATTACAATGTTGTTGATATTTAAATCAAGTACTTTGTCTTGTTTTTAAGAAAAAATAATTGTTAATGTCTATTAATTTTCCGAAATATAAACATTGCAGACTCAAAATTTTCAGTTAGTGTAAATGTCTATAATGAAGAGATAATTCAGTTTGATTCTATTTTTTTCACAGAGACTACAACTCTTTTCTTAATCTGACTCCAAAGATTGTCACTTGGCAATCATTGTCTGTCTTATGTTATTTATATTTATTTTTTGCTAACAATAAACAAACTTTGTTTCTTAGTTATAAGTATAGGTAATTTCACATGTGAGTGATTTTATACACACATTTAAATAAAGTACTAATTTCATTGAAAAAAATGAATGCCATAATGTGACTAGCATTAAAATATTGAAGCAAATCCCTTGAACAAACTTTTTGCCAATCTTAAAGTTGCAATTAATTATGCCATCAGTTAGAAAAAAGAACACTAAATTCAAATCCCCTTTTTGTTTACACATATTGTGTGGGTGACCTCAACTCTCGTGCAACTACCTACACCCCTACATCTACCTATATTTATACATCTACCTACCCTCAGATGAGTATGAAATCTGGAGGGACACATCAGACGAGGAAGAGTTGCCGGAACAACCGTTGGTGACATTCCCATGTGGTGGTATAACGAGTACCCACATGTTTGGCTACGACTTGGACGGAAGGAAGATCATCAAGCCTCCGCAGAGAGACCAGATAGATGAGTTCCTGAAGTGAGTACTTTTTTAATATAGGTTCTTGTGTCTTTATCACACCTTGAAATTCGTACATAAGTGCGATAGGGAGGTAACATGATGAATGCGGTTTGTAGTAAGCCCACAGATTGACAAGCTTATTAAGTGAGTACTTATTATAATTATTATTTGAACTCAAGTGACATCCTTTTAATTACTTGACTTTAATAAAAAAAAAACCTACAGTACAATGAAAGTTAAAATGTACTTAAATATAAAATGGTTCAAAAATTGTGTTGGTGAATTTCGTCATTTTCTTCGGCATTTGACATCTTAATTTAGTATTTGTATTAAAAAAGATTAAAGATAGTTAAGCAAATATTTATAATACGTAACACACCTACAAAGAAAAAACAAGTTATTTCAATAAAAAATATGTCTCAAACCAGACTTGGGTAAAAAGTTATCTGATTACTCCTTCCGATTCCGAGTAATATAGAATACAAAGTACACATACAAATGTAATTTACAGAATTAATCAGATTACTTTTTGCTTAACTGTCACAAATACTCGTCTCAGACGGAGCTCTCTCTCTAGGTCTTGTCCATTAAACACGTCATACGATTTTGACCTGTTCTATTTGGTGATATTTTCTGGACCCTCCCCTATACAGTATGACGTGATTAGTGGACAAGCCCCTAAACAAATTTTTAGAAGTTTTAGTGAAACTCAAATCAATTTTTTTTTTGTGGGTTCAATTCCCACCTCGGATGTTAATGATCTTAGTCTGTTTTTCGTTGGTTTTGACATCCAATAGTTACAAATTTTAGAAGGTTGAATACAGTAATAACAAGGGACCGGAACCGGTATTTTAGAAAAACCTCGAAATAGCCGAATATTTTTAAATATCTTATAATCTTTATGTAATCTTTTATGTTATTTACAACATCGTATTTTGAAATGACTCCATCAACTTAAAATTTATTTACCGAAATATTTTATCTTTTCATCATCATCAGCCTATTGCAGTCCACTGCTGGACATAGGCCCCCCAATTTCGCGCCAATGTGTTCGATGTTCGGCTGCTCGCATCCAGCTTCTGCCAGCCATCTTGCGCAAATCGTCACTCCACCTTGCCTGAGGGCGTCCTACATTACGTTTGCCAAGACGCGGTTCTTTTGGATGGAGAAAATACCGTATACCCTAGTAATAACCAAGGAGCGGAATTCTTCATAGCAAAAACTAAACTGTCAGAGGGATTGACCGAGGTGTTTTATCGATTATCGATAAATAATTGACACTTGACGGTTCGTCGCTAATTTTTATTTATCGTAATAAGGCTTTTACGCATAAATATTATACAGTGGCGGCAGATTCTTAGGGATATCATTATTTTGTTCTATGCCATTGTAATTTAAATTATTTTAATAAGTGACAAAGTATTAAAAGTTAATCAAAAATGGAATACACATTTTTTTATATGGTTTAGAGTTTGTTAAACAATTATTACACAACGTTTTATTCGAAACATAATTAGTGGACAGAAAAAATCTAACATTAGTAATTATGTCCCTAATTAATTATCTGGTCGCCACTGCACGCGTATATATTTAAAAGCCTAATTACATTATTTTAACGATGTTTCATTGAGTATAATTTCGTTTATCGATAGTCGATGAAACACTTCGTTCAATCCCTCTGACAGTTTGATTTTTGCTATGAAGGATTCCGCTCCTTGGTAATAACTATATGTTTCACAGAAAAT